>OY998180.1:120149109-120396598 GCA_963921935.1 Galeruca laticollis
TATACAGACAAATCACAATATTTGAATAACATTTTGTGAGTTCCATTACTAAAATTGTTAGTTTTATAATCATGTTGTCGAAAGTGTTGTCACATTTTGGTATAATAATCCGTGCCTGAAGAGCGTAGTCTTACTGGGACTTGGGTAAAGCATATAACAGTTTAATTTTAAGAATTTACAAATACAGAAAATCATATAACTATATTAAATGAATATACAAATAACATGATTAAATTATAAATAGCTATAATGTCTATGAAAATTATCAATATCGCCATCAGTATCATACGCCCCTCTAAATATTTGGGGTGATTCATAATGAAATTCGGAAATACAAGATTCCTGATATTTTGTTTCAAAGAGTACTGTTTGATACCAAAAATGTCAAACGTATAACGGTGATGCATGTCTGGTGCCTCTGTGGTGTATGTGTGGTAACTCTGTGATGTGTGTCTGCTGTCCCTCTGCTTGAGTTGTAAAGTTGGTTCTTCTTTCACCACATCTATGATAAAAATGACATTCAGTGTATGACAAAGTTGTGAAATCATTGCTTCAAGATTTTCTATTAGCGTAGCATTCTTTTTTGAAGAACAGCTTAATTATATTAATTTAGTTGGGTGCAAGCCTGATGTCTTAGATGTCCTCTTCTATCACGATGGATATCCGTTAATGCCAGTATCTGTAAATATGTTGCTCTTTTGTTGGTTACCAATATCGCCATCAGTATCATACGCCTCTCTAAATATTTTGGATGATTCATAATGAAATTCGGAAATACAAGATTCCTGATATTTTGTTTCAAAGAGTACTGTTTGATACCAAAAATGTCAAACGTATAACGGGGGTGCATGGCTGGTGCCTCTGTGGTGTATGTGTGCTAACCCCGTGATGTGTGTCTGCTGTCCCTCTGCTTGAGTTGTAAAGTTGGCTCTTGTTTCACCGCAACTATAATAAAAATGACATTCAGTGTATGACTAAGTAGTGAAATCATTGCTTCATTTTGTTGTTTTCTTGGAAAATAATTCATATAAACCGAGTGTCGCAGTAAATTTGTTAGTACTAGCACTGTCAAACAGACTTCTGATGTGAGTCTGGGGTGTGTTTGTTATCCCTTCTGTTACCCCTCTGCTATCTATCTGATAGGCTTCTGATGTGTGTTATCCGTTTAATAATATAATGAGTCACATCATATTTTACTATAGTGTAGTCGTACGAGCAACAAATCTCAAAGCATGCAAAAGCTTTGGTTGTCCTCTGTTGTTGAATAAAGTGGATTTGCTGTGATTGTCGTTGTCGTTCTAGTAACATCCTGTATGTGGAAATAATCTACCAATGCGGTGTGTTCGATGAAAATTTGAGCAATAATAGCAGATATTCATTGTAACGTCCTTATCTTTATATACCCTGTGGCATCTTTTATGAAAAAATTCGGTATTTTTATGACTACGACCTGTATATATAAAAAATACGGTATCTTTATGACTACACCCTGTATAAAATCGCATCTTTTTATGACTACACTCTGTATATATGAACATCACATCTTTTTGACTACACCTGTATATAAAGAAAAATGGTATGTTTTATGACCACACCCTGTATAAAAAATGTGGTATCTGTATGTACGTTGATGGTTTCTCAGTATCATATTCAGACATATATTTGTTATAATTTACGTAGACATCCCGCTCAAAATACTACTAAACTGTGTGTGTCATTAACTTTTATATCTACATATTTCTACAGTCTTAATAATTACAAACACCCCATGTATATATTAATTTTAATCATAACATGCCTCGTATATTTTACGTAGATATTCCCCGCAGAATAATAATAGGGATGCAGATATCTTTTAACACCCTGTATTGAAAAAAATATTCGTATACTGTAATGAACCTAATTTATGTATCATACAGCAGACTATTGATTATAGAAACATTAATAATCTTTATGATCTAAGCTCAACGTCTTGTCGGCTTCTCAAATCAACCACTATACAGAATATTGTCATTCAAATATTTTAATGCGTTCCCTACCTGTATCCCAATGAAAGAATGCAGTTGGATTTTACCAAGAATGATTACAATGAGGCATATTTCAACTATACTGAATTTTATCCTAGCTATATTAATTCGACACAGAAGCGTCCTCTGTTGGATTATTCCTCATTCAAGAAGCGTTCATTGTTTGTTATCGATTGCTCGAAGCAAGAAGAAAGCATGAAGGCATCTACAGTTGATGTAAAACTTGACATTGAAGCAAACATTGGTTTCCCCGAAAATACCAAAGTATATTGCATCATCATACACGATTGTGTAATGGAGTATTTCCCTCTCACCGAAATTGTCAAGAATTTAAACTAGAATGTTCTGCTTTTGCCAGTAGCGCGAGCATCCCAAGGATTCATCGTGGACACAAAGAATTGTTGCATCATGGTCAACTGGGATTCCTGCCACTGCACTCAAATGTACAGCGTCTCCTTTGACAATGATGGTTTTTTCTACCTTTGTAATGTTTAAATAAAATAAATAGCATTGAATGGATTTTTTATTAAAACTGCCCCCTACTCATCAATAGATATACATAACGATTTAAATTTACGTTCAACAATTTTCAATAGAATTTTGATTATTAAAACAAATATGGATGCTAATATTATACATGATAATGAAAAAATATTATTAAGTTCATACGTTAAGATCGCGTACGCGTGCGTATTTTTTGTTGATAAATAGAATCAACGATTACGAAGGATTATGATTCAACTGCATTT
Organism: Galeruca laticollis; assembly: GCA_963921935.1. Lineage (NCBI taxonomy): Eukaryota > Metazoa > Arthropoda > Insecta > Coleoptera > Chrysomelidae > Galeruca > Galeruca laticollis. Next base: position 120,151,886 of record OY998180.1, read on the forward strand.
GACATGTTCTAACAACTAAAACGATATTAGTACAAGGGAGTATTGAAGAAATTTACATTGAAGCAATCGTGAAATCTGATAATATATGATCGGGGTAAATTTTCTGATTTTAATACATTTTTTTTTTATTTAAACTAGAAGTGGAACATATTCATGCATTAAAATCGGCGCATTGAAGAAAATTACATTGCATCGTGAAATCACGCCTCGTGAGATTTCAAAATACTTATCACTTTCAAAACTAAAATATATTGGAACCCTCATGGCAGACATGTAACGGTGTAGGCTGGGAACGATGAGGTCGTGGGCTCGAATCTCACTCGGGGCAAAAATTTTTGTTCGGTTACGTCATGCACAAATTTACAGGATAAAAAATGGACGACACACATCTAACAAAGAAATCTGCAAAATGCGCTATCTAGCGAAATCTACTAAATAAAAAATGGCCGACTAAAAAATGGCCGGCTGGATAAAAATTGGACGACACCGCCGACAGCGCCAACGCAGCGCCACCGCAGCGCCACCGTCGCTTAGCGGACCTTTTTCGAAGTAGTGTCTTGAAACCGGCATAGCTACACTACTTGAGTCACATATTCAATCCCTTCTAATTTGAGCTGCAGAATCCAAATATTTGAAAATGATATATTTTTGTATTCTTAAATGTTTTCTGCTTTAGAATGTTAGTATTTGAAAATTATCATTAAAAATTCTATTTATTTCCAAATAATTCCATTTCATTCGAATGAAATTTAATTTGAAATATTAACAGTTGTTCGACAGATATTGTTACGAACTCGCACACCGAAGCAGATACTGAGTACGGTCCTGTAACCTTATGTTAACGTAGTTAAAAAAATGGCGAGCGCGCCGAATTCTGAGCAGGTCTATTGGGATTTATTGTGGCAGTTTTTATAGACATGTTCTCCGAAGATCTTTTAAGGATTGAGCCGGCAATCGAGAAATATCGCGAAAGGCATTTGTTTTGTGTAAGCCGTAGTCCAGAATTCTCTAGTAAAAAAGGCACTAGTATATAAAAAGGACCGATCAGCGGACCAGGGCAGTTGATAAAGTGATCTTGACAAATAAACAGTAAATAAGTGAATATAAAAGTGTTGATATAAATTAATAGTTAAGTTTGTGTGCATATAAATGAAGTGTTAGTGAGTTAGTGTTTAAATAAACTAGTAAGTAGCCATACCGTGTGTTTAAAATTTATCCCACCCGTTTATTGTTTAAATAAAGAATAAAAACATTACATTGGTGTCAGAAGTGGAATTATAAGAATACATTGCTACGTAAAAATGGCCAAGAGACTATATGATCTGAAAGTGGCGGAATTAAGAGCAGAATTGGAAGATCGTGAGTTGGAAACGTCCGGTAAGAAAGGTGAATTAGTAGAAAGACTTAAAGTGGCACTGGAAAATGACGGCTTTGATCCAGAAACAGTTATATTTAATGACGAGGCTTCCACCTTAATCTCGTCAATTTCTGCTAATATGGACGAGAAGATTTCTGCCATGGAAGAGAACATGGACGAGAAGATTTCTGCTATGAAAAACGACATTTCTGCTAACATGGACGAGAAGATTTCTGCTATGAAGAACGACATTTCTGCTAATATTTCTGCTAACATGGACGAGAAGATTTCGGCTATAAAGAACGATATTTCTACTTTGAAGAACGATATAACTGCCGATATCTTATTAATGAAAAACGACATTACCGCTGACATTGAAAATGAAATTTCGTCTCTAAAATCTGAAATCGAGAATAAGATTACAACGATAGACGAAAAAATCAAGGAGTTAGAGGAAAAGATTGCCGATTCAAGAACGCGAGGCACGCCAGAGGAAGAAAAGAAGACCGAGCAAACGAAACCTTACAATCCAGATTCACCACCTAAGTTTGAAGACATTGGCAGTTTTACCCGAGTCAAGGCCCCAACGTTCGATGGAAAAATGTCGTGGACCAACTACGTTAAACAGTTTGAAGCAGCGGCTAGAGTGAATAATTGGTCCGACAAGGAGAAAGCAGTGAACTCAACTATCGCGCTTCGGGGAGATGCCTTAGATGTACTTCAGACGATACCTCTGGAAGAAACGGATGATTTCGAGCTGGTGAAGAAGAGGTTGGACATGCGCTATGGTCACGAACATTTGGAACAGTTGTACAGATTCCAGCTGAAGAACCGAAGGCGGAAACGCGACGAAACCCTTCAAGAGTATGAAATGAATATTGCCCGACTAGTTCGATTTGCTTATTCATCAGCACCAGAGAACATGATGGAATGTTTAGGCATCCAGGCCTTTATTGACGGCTTGCGTGACCACGATATGGAGAAGACGCTTCGATTAGCCCATCCTAAAACATTAGTCGATGCATTGACTGCTGCTCTTGAATATGAAGCAGCCACGATGGCTTCGGGATACAACAAAGATATGACCATACAGGAAGAAGGTGACGATGACAGACTTGACCAGATCGTCAACTTGTTGAAAGGTATGGTAGACAAGAAGCCGAAGAAAATCAGGTGCTGTAATTGTGGCGAGCTAGAGCATGCACGCAGTTCGTGTAAGCGTCCTACGACTCCTGTAAACCAAGAACCTCTTAAATGCAAAGCAGCCAAGAAAAGCTCGCGGTACAACAAAGGTAGGACCATGCAGGAAGAAGATGACGATGACAAACTTGATCAGATCGTCAACTTGTTGAAAGGTATGGCAGACAAGAGGCCGAAGAAGATCAAATACCGGAAGTGTGGCGAGCTAGAGCACGTACGCAGTCCGTCTAAGCGCCCCAAGACTCCTGTAACCCAAGAACTCCAGACACAGGGGAAATCAGACAGGGGTGAACATCCAGCTAATGTAAATCACCAAAAAGCCAACTCCTTGCCTAGACGGCCATGCCCTGTAGACTATTCACAATGCAACAAGTCGAAATCTAAGGAAGTTGCAGTTTCAAGAATTACAGTAGTCAATGAAGAATGGTCACCCACCAGGATCAGAGAAGATCAGGAGAATGATCCTCACCTGAAGATGATCCGGCAATGGAAGGAAGAAAATCGGCGATCTACCTGGCAAGAAGTGTAAAGATTTTCACCGACACTCAAGGCATATTGGGCTCAGTGGGACTCCCTTGTCCTGGAAGAAGGGCTGTTGAAAAGAGTCCTTGAAAACGATGATGGTTCTGAGATGAGGAGACAGCTAGTTATCCCGAGAACAAGAGTAGCTGAGGTACTGAAGAAGTTACACGACAGTCCATCGGGAGGTCATCTGGGAGTGAAGAAAACCCTTCAGCGAGTTCGTGAAATGTTTTATTGGATGAACAGCTCCGACGATGTGAAGGACTGGTGTAAGGAATGTACGACTTGTGCTATGAGTAATGGACCACATCGCAAGAGAAAGGCACCTATGGAACAGTACAATGTTGGAAGCTCTTTCGAAAGGATTGCTTTAGACATCGCTGGACCATTTCCGACAACAGAAAATGGTAGCAGATACATACTGGTTATAATGGATTATTGCACAAATTGGGTGGAAATTTACGCTATTCCTAACCAAGAGGCCACAACTGTAGCAGATGTATTGGTGAAAGAATTTATCAGCCGATATGGAGTGCCCTTGGAAGTAAACAGTGACCAGGGAAGAAATTTTGAAAGCCATCTATTCCAGGAGATTTGCGAGAAGCTGGGAATGAAGAAGACCAGGACAACAGCATTACATCCACAGTCAGATGGAATGGTCGAGAGAATGAACAGGACTATTGGAAAATACCTGTCCAAAGTAGTATCCATCCATCAGAGAGATTGGGACCAGTATCTTTCCCTATTCGCATTGGCTTATCGATCTGCCGTCAATGAGTCCACGGCTGAAACACCGGCGAAAATCCTGTTTGGACTTGAAATGAGGCTTCCTTGTGACCTGGAATTTGGCTGCTGGCCTGGAGAAGATCTAGCAGGCGAAGACTACGTGATCCAATTGAGAAGAAGGCTGGACGATATTCATGAATTAGTTCGAACAAATCTTCAAGTTGCCAGCGACAGAATGAAAAGTCGGTACGACACGCAGGCCACAGAAGGCGGTTTTAAAGAAGGAGACAAAGTATGGTTACACAACCCGACGAGGAGAAAAGGATTTTCTCCAAAATTACAAAAATCCTGGGAAGGTCCATACTTAATCAAGAAAAGGATCAATGATGTTATATATCGCATAAGCAAGATCCCCAACGGAAAACCAAAAGTAGTTCACCAAAACCGACTAGCGCCATTCGAAGGAGACCATGATCTGGAGGAAGGAGTAAACCTTATTCGAGATGTGTCTGACCCTACCTTCGATGAATTTATGGGCACGTACGGAGGTACCGGGAAAGCTAGATATGGAGTCACTTCGGAACAACAACAAGATTTGTTCACTCTCCCGGAAGATTATTCACTGGCATAAAACATCCCCGCCCGTATCAAGAACGCACGAGGGTTGGCAACCGTCTTTCGAAAGAAGTTCGGGCAATTAGAAAAACTTGAAGACCAGATTCCAGCCCCTGGCAAGACACTGAAACTGAAACATAATTCGCGGTACGTCTTCTACGTGGTAACTAAAAATGAATTTCAAGATCGATCTACCTACCGCGATGTGTGGGAAGCACCTCGACACCTCCGAGACCATGTGTTAGAATCTAGGGTGAAGAAACTGGCTATGCCTAAGATAGCGAGTAACCAGTTGGATTGGCGAGTTATCAGGAACATGGTAGAGGTTATCTTTAGAGATACCGGTGTCCAGATATTAATTTGCAGCTACAACCCCCGTTATCAGTATCCGATGAAGACGGTGCCCTGTTATTTCCATAAGATTGCAAAGTGTAGAAATGGAGTCAGTTGCCGATTCAAACATCCAGTCTCGGCTACACAAAAGTTCCAGGAGGAACTTTCATTTAAGGAGGGGGTAATGTTACGAACTCGCACACCGAAGCAGATACTGAGTACGGTCCTGTAACCTTATGTTAACGGAGTTAAAAAAATGGCGAGCGCGCCGAATTCTGAGAAAGTCTATTGGGATTTATTGTGGCAGTTTTTATAGACATGTTCTCGGAAGGTATTTTAAAGATTGAGCCGGCAATCGAGAAATATCGCGAAAGGCATATGTGTTGTGTTAGTCGCAGTCCAGAATTTTCTAGTAAAAAAGGCACTAGTATATAAAAAGGACCGATCAGCGGACCAAGGCAGTTGATAAAGTGATCTTGACAAATAAACAGTAAATAAGTGAATATAAAAGTGTTGATATAAATTAATAATTAAGTTTGTGTGCATATAAATTAAATTTAAGTGATTAGTTAAGTACATATAAATTAAGTGCTAGTGAGTTAGTGTTTAAATAAATTAGTAAGTAGCCGTACCGTGTGTTTAAAATTTATTCCACCCGTTTATTGTTTAAATAAAGAATAAAAACATTACAATATTATTCTAAGAATAACAGAATTCGCATTATGTATCTAGTCAATTATCAATCAAAATGACATAGCACTTGTGCACGAAATTAGTTGCGAAATGTAATAAACTGACGTACTTAAGTGAAATGAAATTTTTCGACTCACCGTTTAAGACATGTACTCTGACGCTTGCAACGTCTGCATTTGAAGGACTGCAAGAATATTTTCCAGAATCCGATATATCAGCATGTTGAATTAGTAGGAAACTTGTAGTTACATCACCCTTCTCTGTAATCACGCTCACGCCACCACGGCTCGAATCATAACTAATAACCTAGAAATTGAGAGCAATTTAGCAACTGAAATTTTACACAAGAGTAATTCGTAATATTGAAACAAATAATGTTGAAAATCCAAATAAACACCATGCTAACTGATTAGTTTCTTTGTGTTTAAAATATATAAAAATGAACATGTTTATTCTGGAATGTTTCCATATAGTGTCAAATCTAAAAACCATCGTAAAAACGAACAGAACATTTTTATCGTACTGATTTTATTGTAGTACTAGTTAAGCTTTCGTTTGCGTTCAGTTAAAAACGATACACGAGTACATGTTTTGTATAGATTAGCCAATAGCAATGCCTGGATCTACACCATGCTCTGAAACGGTTACTAAGCTACATCTTCGTTTATAAGAAACTATAACTTTTGCTGAATCAGTCGACCTAAAACTGTAAGAACTCCATAACTGGAAAACGAGATTCTTCAAATTATTGACAAACGTTCAGATACATTCTGAGAAATTTGTCAGCAAGTAAATGTGTAAATAAAGAAAATTCATTGTATCCAGTTCAATATACAACTACTAAGCTTCATCGAGTGTAGACGTATCTTTCACGTGCTCTGTTCAAAAGCATGTTAATGTGAAAAAAGTTAACGGAAAAAATCTGACTTAGTGTGGTGGTAGGTTGCAAACAGACTGTTGATTGATTTAAGTGGAATAATAGAGGTTGCAGTATCCTGGGTAAATATGGGTACACGATCCAAGAAAGGTGAAGATGAATTGCACGAGTCAATAAAATTAATCGTGACTAAATTATGTACTTCTCACGAGTTCATATCTCAGCTTAGTGACGCTGTAAGTACAATTATTACTAAAAATCTTGAAAATAAACTAGTGCCACTAAAGGAAGAGATAAAACAGTTGGAACAAATGGTGGATAAACAGGAAAAGGCTATACATTTTCTCGAAGATAAAAATGAAAGTTATGATAAGCAATTTCGCCAAAGAAATTTAGTTTTACTGATACCAACGGAAAATGTGAAGGGTTATACCTCACCCGACGTTATAAAGATTTTTAATGAAAAAATGAAACTGTCGATCCGGGAATCTGATATTGAAGGATGTTTCAAACTAAGAAATAATGGCCGCAGTGACGCTGTCCTAGTTAAATTTTGTAATACATATTGTCGTAATTTAGTATTTTCCACTAAGAAAATACTCAAAAATACCAAAATAATTATAAGAGACGATTTGACAGCTATGCTGCAAAAAATATTGAAAGAAGCTATTCAAAAATTGGGAGAGAAGGTCAAGTATGGAGTAATTATGGTCAAATTTACTCAAAATTGAATAAAGAAGACAATATTCGAAAAATTACTTCTTTAGAGGAGCTGGACGAAATATCAGTATACATTTTTTTATTTGTATCCTTAATATACATATCCTTTTAATAGTTAGGTTTTGTTTGCTCCGTCTTATAACTTTGTTCTAATTAATGCTATTTGGTTGATTTTTATTTTAACTTTTCAAGAATATGCTTCAAGTATTTATATTATTTTCGACAGGCGCGTGCAATTGATGCGTCTCTAACTGTGACGTATTTTTGTTTATAGATTAAATAGATAACATTGTCACTTTCTGATTTTGTTTTGGATATCTTCATAAATTGATTCCAATGAAATATTTAAAAATTGCTTGTTTAAATGCGAGGTCGTTAATTCCCTCACTACATAAAGTTAAGTTAATTGTGTCTGATGAAGGTATCGATATTCTTTTGATATGTGAATCATGGTTAAAATATGCTGTTACTGATAATGAGTTGCATATTAGCGGTTTTGATTTATACAGGGTAGTTCGTAATGTTAATGGAAAGTGCCTTTGTATTTATATTAGAAAGACAATTAAATGGGAAATAATTGACATTTATAATTTAATTTGGGAACAATGTTGGATAAAAGTTACCATAAACAAGAAAACTTTAGCTGTTGGAGTGATATATAAACCACATGATACAAGTATTTTTTTAGATGAATTTGAGGATAGTCTAACATCAATTTTTCCTACAGTTGACGCAATTGTTTGTATGGGGGATTTTAATTTAGACTTATTTGATCTTGATAATAATGATGTGAATAGGTTCTACTCTTTAATTGAATCGTTAAATTTATCTCAATTAATCGATGTTCCAACTCGAGTTACAGCTAATTCATCCACTCTTTTAGACTATTTAATAATTCGGGAGGAGGCTGTAGTTGATAGAGGTGTTATACAGCATGATATTTCAGATAATGCTATCGTTTACTGTAAGGTACAGGTACAAGATAATAGAAAAAATCCAAAAATGCATATATATATATATATATATATATATATATATATATATATATATAAACTTCAATAATTTCGATGATGAACTATTTAAAGCCGATTTATTTAATACATCATTTTTCAGAATCTATGATCAGTAAACTATCGATGAAAAAGTTTCATATTTTACTAACTGTATACACCAACTATTCGATAGACATGCTCCTATAGTTACAGCCATAATGACCAAACCCAAAGCTCCATGCTGAACATATTCCATAAAACAAATGATGCGGGAGAGGGATGGTGCTCTGGAGAAATTTAGAAGAACTAAATCAAATATCCATCTTACGTCATACGGAGAATTACGTTAATAAAGCAGTTATTCGTGAAAAAAGGCGTACTTTGCACATTATACTAATAAATGTAATAAAAAAGAAATGTGGAAAACATTAAGAACACATAAGGTTTCAACGGATAAGAAAGCAGAACTACCCGATAATTTAAAATATGCTAATAATATAAATCGATATTTTATTGATTCTGTTCCTAGATCTAATAAAACTAGTGAGATACTGAATTTTTATAGAAATAGTAGATTAGTTGCCTCGGATTTTAGCTTTACAGAAGTTAATGACTTTTTTGTATACCAAACAATTTGCGGAATTGGAACGAATGCGGTGGGTTCGGACCAACTAACTATAAATATGATAAAACTTTGTTGTCCACATGTCGTACCCTACATCACACATATTGTAAACTTCTGTCTTATTGAAAGCGTTTTTCCTTCAGTTTGGAAGAGGGCCGCTGTGCGGGTGCTACCTGAAGTTAACAATCCTAAAGAATTTAAAGGTCTTCGACCAATAAGTATATTACCGACCCTGTCTAAAGTAATCGAGAGAGCTATGGAAACACAAATTAAGGAACGTTTGGAAAATTTTTCATTGTTACCGACGATTCAATCTGGCTTCAGAAAAGGACACAGCTGTACAACGGCTCTTCTTCACATTGTTGCTGATATTGTCAAAGCTATTGATGATGGTAAATGTACTGTGCTTGTCCTTCTGGATATTAGGAGAGCATTTGATACTATTGATTATGGTTTGCTTGATAATATTTTACACTATATAGGTTTTTCAGGAAGTGCTCGTTTATTCGTGAGATAGAGAACAGGGTGTCTCTCTTGACGGGTCAGGTTCACAGTTGCTGCCGCTTCTGTCAGAAGTACCACAGGGGTCAATATTAGGTCCCACTCTATTCACAATTTACACATCTCCATTATCGACCTATATTCATAATTGCAGTAAACATTTATATGCTGACGATACGCAACTCTATTATACTTTTCCGCCTCATTCAGTGGTAGATGCTTGTACTGTAATTAATCATGATCTAGACGCCTTTGTGGCTACGGCTAGAGACCATTCACTCTATATTAACTCTCATAAGTCAAGAATCCTTTTATTTGGGTCTAAATCTAATCGCCAGAAAGTTCGCGATAATATTAATGTGAAAATAAATGATGAGAATTTAATAATGGTCAAGGAAGCTGAAAACTTGGGAGTAATAATTGACGACGATCTAAAATTTGAAAAGCACATTCATAGTAACCTCCAGAAAGCATACATAGCATTAAAAACATTTTTTACCGTTTCAATTGAAAAAGTCATTTTGTGACTCATTAATTTTATCATTATTTAATTATGCCGACATTCTATATGGTCCACACTTAAGTGTGCAATATAAAAAGAAAATTCAAAAAATGCAAAACTGCTGCATTCGGTTAATATTTGGCATACTTAAACTACGTACTATTTCTAACAAGTTAAAAGTAATTCAGTGGTTGAATATGGATAATAGACGAATGTTACATTCTGCGCGTCTTTATAATAAATTAATTATGACAAAGAAAGCATTATACTTATATAGAAAAATCTCCTTCAGGACGGATGTTCATAACATTAATATTCGAAATGAAGGGGTACTTACTATACCTCCCTTTAAATTGGAAATTTCTCGACGGTCTTTTAGATATCAAATTGGCTTTGTTTATAACGGACTTCCAATGGAAATCAAATATCAGCATTTTAAAAAATTCAAAGAGTCTATTCGGAAATACTTGTTTAATCATCAAAATTAATTGGGTTCAGAATTGTGGGAGGAATTGATGGCCTTACGCATCAAAGTACTAATGTAATATAATACAACTTGTGTTGCGGTATATATTATGTATGTGTAGTAGGTATACAAGGTTAAGTGGAAGAGCAAGTTTTACAGCGTTTTTTACGCAGAAAAGGTTGAACTTCGCCTTGCAACTCATATATTATAATTTTTTTATGTATATTAATAGAGACGATTATTATTATTATATTTGCTACTTAATGGCTATCCCCTCCGTATGCAGTGTTGTTCTGATATATAAATATAACCCTATATTGTTAGGAGTTGAAATAATTATTTGACTTCTCAGCAAGCTAAGTTTTTATTTATATACCCTGCCGCTCAAAAACTGATTTAAGGAAGTTTAATGTAATTTTTAAGAGGTAAAACATCACATTATTTAAGGAGCTAGATTTAAAATTTGGCTGGAGCTAATCAATCTAACGAAGAGGAGTTGTAGCATTTGTAATGGTTCAATTAATAGGATACAGGCGGTACAGAAGAGCAATGGATAGGAAAATTAGAAAAGTTATCGGTACTTCTCAACTAACTGTATGAGAATGAATAGAGACATTTTAATTTTAGGTAGAAATTGAAATATTTTGGAAATTCTAAATGGGACTTTGGAAAAAATGTTCTGGTTACTGGCGTCTATTTTGTTGTGAGAAGAATGGAAGAAGAAAAAAATTACAATATAGTAAAATTTCTTTGCATTGTAAAATGTATATAATAATCAGTGTATATAACGTATATTCTACAAAATTTTGCGTACATATAGGGCCATATTGTGTATTATACTAAATGTCCAAGTCCAAGTTGCGAAACTAAAAGTGAAGATGGCGCCAGCTGACTACTTATCGCAAGTGTGTAACCGCACGAGCCAAATAGAGGTTATCGGAGGACGGAATCTTCAGTTCAGATTAGAGACTCTGAAGTAGAAGGCATTACGGCACTCTTGAAGAGACCCAAGAAGGTCAAAACCGGTCAGTGTTCTATACCCTTCTCCTATCGGTTGCGAATCACCACAGATGTCCGTATCGACAAAAGGGTCGATCGACGTCACGTTCTTCGAAGGGGATGTAATTCAATATTCTGCGTCCTATTAGCCAGGAAAGCAGTTGTTTTTCTCTTCGAAGAGCGGTCGGGCTAATATGTCGAACTGATGTTTAAATCTTGGATTGTCTCAGATCGATTGAGATTGACTATTATTTGAGGAAACAAAATCGGCTGGCTTTCCATTTCTATTGCTTCTTTGTTGATTGTTTGTATTGGGTCTGTTTTAACTTGGCACGAAGCAGGAATGTTTCACCGCAAATGTATTCTGGCGTAATCATTTTCGTGCATGAGTCGCTCAAATATGTGAAGTACAATTTATTTTATGAAACGAAATAATTTTGAGATAGGACTATTTTTGGTTGGTTCTCTTTCAAAATAAGTATCGAATAGAAACGAAATAAATTTAATGTCAGTGGATACATTACAGGAACATGAGAGAGAGAGAGAGAGAGAGATAAGCTTTATTGTCCTGAAAAATTATACAATTTAAAAATAGATAAATATAAAAAAAGTATATAAAAATGATATAAAGATATATAAAAAATAGTGACTATACCTACAAGACAAAACATAATATATAGAAATACAAATTTAAATTAATACTTATATTACAATGTTAGCATCGTACATCATACCAAATATTGAACTACGCCGATGTAACTCAAAAGTCTAGGGTAGATTGCAGAATTCTGCCACTGAATAATAAGGTCTCTCAAGCAGAAACGCCCTTGTCAATCTCCGGAACCTATTGACTGTATTTGCCACTACTCTAAAGGTAGCTGATTGAATAGTTTTTTGGCCTTGAAGGTGATGGAATTTTTTACCAGATCAGAGGGGGGTATTGTTTAGAACTTCTCTGTCTGTATGTCTGTCTGTCTGCCTGCCTGCCTGCCTGCCTGCCTGCCTGTCTGCCTGTCTCTCTGTCTGTCTGTCTGTTTGTCTGGCTGTCTGTCTGCCTGTCTGTCTGTCTGTCTGTCTGTCTGTCTGTCTGTCTCTCTCTCTCTCTCTCTCTCTCTCTCTCTCCCTCATAATTCGCCGATAGAGCAGAGTGCACAGTTCTAAGATTATAAATTCTCGGGATGGATGAATTAGTAGAATCTGGCTAACCCTTTTCTACATTTTTTATGTAATTCACATCTGTTGGAAAATTTAATGAAATATATTTGTAATTTTTGTTTTCAAAAATCCAGCTTTCAATAATGAAAATATAATTTGCCGGAGTCGATTTCTGCAAATAATTGAAAACGTAATTGTGCTATTTTAGAAAGGGCCTACTTTGATGGCAGTGCCAAATATTTCTAGATCTTAAATTTACCATTTACCTGAATTTTTTACAATGTCATTTTGACATAGAACAATAATTTTAACGATTACTCTAAATATAATAAAATATTTTTGAAAAAACATGTCGACAATTATTTATAAGTTTATTTTAATTGCCATAATAATCGTATTTCCATTTTGGTAAGGCAAATTAAATTTGTTGTAAAATAAAAACGGGAAGCTAATTAGAACTGGTATGAATAAGAAAAATTGGAAACGGATGAAAAATGGATGCACATAATTAAACGAATGAACCTTATGGTAGCATTGGCTCTAAAAAATTGAAGTGGATGAAAGAAGGAATAAAATCTAACAAACGGGTGATTAGAATTTTTCATTGAGCATAAAGATTTAAGATAAGTTTTATATCAAGATTAAAACGAATGAGTATTTTATTTTGTTAAAAAATATGGTTGGTTATTTTGTTCAAATTCACAATAATTTCATGCAATAATTATCTTTAATAGTAATTAGATAATATTTGTGAACTTACGTCATCGTGATGGTACCAAAAAATGTATGCCGGCGGTTCTGGACTGAATTTTATAGAACAAGTTAAATTTATAGTACTGCCCTTGTCCACATGTAAATCTGGTCCACCCAAAATTTGAGCAGTAGGTACTAAAAATAAACAAAATACATTAGACGTGATCACAGATGAAGGCATAGTAAATTTCACGAGTTGTGTATAATACTCAAGACATGCAGCTTGAAGTAAAACTTACTTTTCAGTAGTCTTACTCTCACTAATTTTCTAATTTATTACGTTTACTTTATTTGAAAGGTTTTCAGAATAGTCATTTATTTTCATTCATGGCCACTGTGGTAAATATACTAGTTTACGAATTTTGAGAAACATGTATATAAACTTGTTAATCCACCTCTCTTGAATGAAGCAGTTTCATTAGTAATATTCAATCACTTCAGTTATTTCATACATTCAAATAATTTTTTTAATTATTCAGATTAGTTTTCATGTATTTGATTCAAAACCAAATATCGAGTAGGAAGTTAAACAGAAACCTGATCGTTTTTGACACGATTCGGGTCAGAATATATTATCAATATTTTATATTTCCTGTTATGAAACAAAATAACAAGTAGCTACCTCATATGTCTTGTGAGAGTTCTAGAATCATTTTAATCCAATGTGACGAGAGAACCTAATAATACGAAGGAATTATTTTACGAAGACTATGGATATAATACTAAGAATACAGTTATTTTGTAAATGCTAAAATATGTCTGTTAATAACACATGCATCCATCCATCCATACATCCATTTCTTAGAGGCTAATACTCGATTGAGTACGCGATTGTGTTAAATTTGTCTAGTAGTAGATATAATTTTCACAATCTATTCCGAAAGCAGTACAAACCATTTTAAACTTGATGAAAATATTGTTTGCTGGTTAGAAAGCAACGTTTTAGTAACAAAATTAGTCTAGTTAGTTATTTTAGTTAATAGCACACGATATATATTATTGAATATACAATTACAATCTGTATTCGGGTGTATAGTTTCCTCATCTTTCGCTGGTTCATCACTAGCTACATCATCTGAAAGAAGTTATAATATAAATTGTAAGCTTGTAAACAGCTTTACTCGATAAAATACCTAATTCATAATGAAATAATTTTTTACGATTCTCTGAATCTAGACCTAGCTAAAACGTCTTTGAAGAGAATGGAAAACTGTTTTGAGGTAAAAAACGGATTCAAGCAAGATGGCCATTAACACCGATAGGTTTCAACTCGATTTTATAAATAATGTTCAGGACCAATAGGAGCTACATTCGTAAAAATTAAGTTATACACCGATGTTGTGGTACTAATTTCATAAACAAAATGTGCTTTACGAATGATTTTCAAATTACCGAAAAACAAAGCAAAAATGGTTATAGAGCCAGATCCCATGGCCCCATCACTTTACTTATTTTCTGATGGACAATATGTATACAATGGAGTAGTATCAGTGTGTACAGCGAACGTTTACATACCCACTAGCTTGGGCTGATGGCCAATTCTCAAGTACCAGGTGCTACAGGTGCGTAAAAATTGTACTCACTGTACTCACAGTCTGAGGACTGATTTTTACGTATATTATAGGGAATATTGTAAACAATTTGAAATCAATACTGCCAGACACCTTCTGTCGGCAGTACTTATTGCCAGACAATTTAAATTACGAAAGCAAAAAACACAACTGCAGTCATTCTGAGAATTGATTTTTATCTATGGTAATTAGGGGGCTATTTTAATATATTTCTTATAATTCGCGTATAAAAGAGACTTCATTATAACATTGTTTACAGTGTCACAATGAAGCTCTTTGAATACTGTTTTAGTAATTTTTAGTGTACAGTTAATTTATTGTATTTAGTTATATTTTTATTTGACATTTGACTCTAACCTTGACACAAATTATAAATAAAATGGTCTAGCGTTATCCTAGCTAGCAAATTATTATATTAAATGTTCTTAAAGGTAAATTAGAATGATTTATATACTAAAAATAATAATGAATAAAGTACGTTAACGTTCATTTATCAATGATTTGTCAATTGTTTATTTTTATATTGTATAGGATCAATATATAGGTATACATAAACGTTTGATTTTTGGGATAAATTACCAGATATCTATGTGAAGATGTATTACAGAAATAATTCTGTTCATGATATAATATAAATAGATCGCAAGAGAATAAACGAAGAAGCTCTTTTTTAAACAAATCCTCTTTTTGCTTAAATGAAAGTTTGTTTACAATTTACACAATTATTCGGTTATGATATGTCAAAAGTTAGAAGTGCTGAATAAAACCAACTGTGATCTGACCAATTAGGAATCTACAGAATTGCCAACTTAAATTCAAACCACTCCTCCTAGTTTAAAAACAGGGATTATATGTAATTCTATTTTATTTAATAAATTAAATAAAAGCGAATTATAAAAAATATTATGTAAAACTTGTGCCACAATGACTTTCTGTAGTACTCGTGATTAGCGAAAACTTCGCTCGTTCTACAAAACGACTCATTGTGACACTTGTTTTACAAATAACTATTGTAAGCTGCCAGTCATTGGGGCCAAACATCCCCTAAGCGTATTTAAGTGCCGCCATGTGAAAAAGCGAAATACCATTATGCGTGCGCTTGAGTGTGTACGTATAGTATGCGTATTATTTAGTACAATGTAGTCTTTGGTCGAGTCTGTTCAGCACTACTGTTATTTAGATTTCATCATTCCTGAATAAATTAAATATATTGGCAGTGTGTTAAAAATTATCATGGCAGAGTTATCAAAAAGTGTTTTTTGTAATAGTTCGGACACAAAAATATTATTTACGGAAGAGAAGATGAATAAGTGTAAAGTAATTTTGAAGCATAGAAAAGAACATAACCTCAAATTTGAAGACGTTGTTTTACCGGTTGACTTATTTGACAGTGGATACCAGAGACAGTGTTATAAGTCATTCTCAGGATTGATGAAGAAGTATTTCGTTCCAAAATCCAAAAGTGTTGAAAAATCTACTTCAAAAGAACAAACGCCAATTATTACCGATACATCTACATCATGCTTATCGACAAGTTGATACAGAAATTTCATCTGTAAATAAAAACTAAAAACATGGAAATTCTTACAAATTCAGCATTATTCTGCAATAATTTTGGTAATTAGATAATAAGAAATTATTTATTGATTAATTATTTATTAAAGGATTCCATTCGACTGTTCACAAGATTATTATAATGCAGTTGTACTAAAAAGACTCTTGATTACCATGAGAGCGCTCTTACTCTCAGCGACGTTTTAAACCCTTATTGCATGTTTTTTAGTTTATGTTGAAATTTTTTTCAGTGTAAAACAAACGAAAAATTGTAAAAAAATATAATGTGAAAAAAATATTTTATCCAGAAAAATACATTTTGTGCCTAATATGGCATATTATGCAATAAAAATACATACTTTTACTCAGTATGAACTACCAGAAAACAATTTCTATCTTTGTTAATACATAGCTGCAACCGACATTTTCTGCAAAAAATAAATGTTTTAAGAGTACAATTAGGAAACTTGCACCTTTGTCTTGCTTCGGTCCAAATGGGAAAATAATCCATTCTGTCTAAACGAACGTAGCCAGAGGGAATGATAGATACATGACCTCGTCTTCTTTTATGTTCTTGCAGAATATTTTCCAAACGTTTAGAAGGTCGACCACGTGATCGAGGTGTTCCTTTATTAACTTGGCACAAATTTTCAATCAATGCCATTTTTAAGTCCGCTAATGGCAAATAAAAGTTTTCGCTTTTTTGTTTCCACAAAATCCAGGCATTGACACAACTCAAGTCTACTAGATGGAAGAAACATCTAAGATACCATTTTTTAGATCTTATCTGTATCCTGTAATAACCAAGTATAGAATCCAGTAGATCTACACCCCCCATCTAAGTATTATATATCTTTACTGCTTGGGGACAGTTTCTTGTTAAATGTCTTCTTTCTTTTTTGGAAAAACGTTGAACTTCAACAACTGGATCACAGCCTACATATTAACAACTTTATTGTCAAACCAAGAGATCAGTGGAAATTCAACATCATCTACTACTGCTACTTTTTCTATAATGTGGCCACATTCAAACTTACTCATATCTTTCTCCTTTGGTATCTTTATATTTGGAACTCTATTTGATCGAACTGTACCCAGTGCCCATATTCCTTGCTTTGTGAGATAAACTTGAAGTGGAATTGAGTTAAACCAGTTTTCAAAAAATACCTTATAATTTTTGTTACGAGGGACCGTTTGAGTCATTCTTACGACCACATTTGAACTAGTACCTAGATCAGGTGCATTTTCAGGTACACTATTACTTTGAGTCCCAGCAAATATATCGTAATCATATGACAATCCAGATACCCCACTCAAAACAAAAGCTTTATACCCCCATTTGTGGGGGTTTTTCGGATTGTACTGCGAGATATTCTTCTTTTGGAAGAAGATTCATGCGTTCTTTCAGATAATCTAATAGCGGACGGATTTTGAATAGCTTGTAATGACCTGTTTGTTTTGCAGGCATATAACTAAGATTATCAGAAAAATGGATGAAACTTTTTCCTTTTCCCAACGATTACAAGTCATCAAGTTATATATGAAAGGCTGACCCAAATGAGAACTCCAGTAATCTCTTGTAGAAGGTAAATGAACAATAGACATATACATAATTATTCCAAGGAATTTTTCAAATTCTTCTTCTGATAATGAAAGTGGCTTATCAGGTATATTTTGCGTACAATACAAATTGGACTGAAACACAATTTGCTGGCATAGCATCTCAGTAAAAAAGAATTTGAAATATTCAGCAGGTGAAACCAGATTTTCTAATTCAGGAGGCATATTTTTAGAATCCAAAAATTGTAAATTCTCAGGTAGTACCGAAAGATGGGAAGATGTCCAATCTATTGGAGGTTTCTTGTTATTTACCTTTTTTTATTTAAATTTTTTTCTCCAACGTTCTAAGAGTGGCAAATCGTCCTCACTATCAGTTTCTGATATTATGCCTATATCTTCATATGCATTATCTTCATATTCTGAATTGGTTTCTTCTACAAGCACAACTTCATCGTTTTCCATGTCGTTTTCGGAAAGCTTGTCATCGTCATTAATATTTGAATCAGGTATATTTATATAAGTTCGTCCGTAAAATCGTGCGGGATCCATACCTATAAAACAAATACTATATACCTCCAGATGCATAATGTCCCATATATGTCACGTAATAATTTTATAATGTAGTTCCAAAAAACTAAAACTCACCTTCAAAATATTTACGATAAGTTATTCCTCAAATATGTATTAATTATATAAAAAATTCGTCACTTGTTATTTCTTCAGCAATATCACAAAACAAATTCAAAGTTTCAATTTATATGAACTGAGTGCACAAGCTTAGTCACGCAGACAACTAACCTCAAAAAAACCGCGAAAATAGCGATACCAAATTGACAGGTGAAGTTTTTCAAATATTATACCTCTGCCTAATAGAGAGCGCTAAATTTATATTAAAATTTAATTTGTGCCATATATGTCCCATTATGCAGTAAGGGATTAAATACTCTTAGGCCTCCTGCGATTGGTCTGCTGACAAAATATATTACAATAGCCCCCCACATATCATAGATAAAAATCAAGTCTCAGATTGAAAGTAAGTTTGTGTTTTTAGCTTCGATATTTAAAGTGTCTGGCAATAAACTTTGCAGACAGAACGTGTATGACAGTAATAATTTCAAATTATTTACAATATTTATTCCTTCCTCAAGCCAAAAAAATTGGAACATATTCAAAATTATGGCAAATATTAGTGAAAAAGAGTCCGGAAAGTTATCGGAATGTCAGAAAGTGTCTGGTCTTCGGTCGTTTGGAAAAATCCTTTTTTTTGTTTAATTAGTGATTTTCGTATGCTATCAGGAAAAATGTTGTGAACCTAATATACGCGTAACGTGACCTTTCGCACTGCTTCGGTGAAGTACTAAAAAATGTCAAAACTCAGAATTTCGGTTAATAAACAACGCCTAAGTTGATATTGCAAAGCTTGCTGTTACCTAGGGGTTACGTCTCTCTTAAAGTTATTCAATTGATCTCTCCACAAAATATCTAAAATATTTTTAAATCGTCTGCTAGGGAGTATCTCATGTTGTATGTGCTTGTAAATGTATATTGTTCTCGCAGCTCTCAATGACGCCGTACCTGAAGCTGCCAATGAGGAATAAACAAAGAACTTGGTATATAAAAGAAATAGTTATAAACTTTTTATTGAAATAAATTCTCTAAAAATTAGTAACATTTTGGAAAAATATAATTTATTTACACTTAAAATATTTACTATCCTGATCCGATAATTCAAAAATAATTTAGCGAATGGATTAAATTTTGCGGTCCTTGAAGTCATCAGTTGATATGTAAATTTTCTTAATTTTAGAGCGCTTCACGTTCAGTTAACGACCTTAAGAAATGGCGATAATTAAAAAATCAATAAAGTAGAGACATTGAGGAGCAGTAAAAAGCATTACCGAAATATTAAAGATCTTGACCTTTGGATCAAAAGGGGGTTCGCTTTTCCTCTTGATACTACTTCCAGTAGGTTTAACTGATAAACCTGGCTAGTGAACTAGCTCGATAAAACTGAAATAGCTGTATTTAGGGAGCTCCATAGGTAATTGGATTTAAATTGTAGGTATTCAAACTATAGTACTTGTAAATGATACAAACTAAATGTATTCAAATCTAAACAATTGTAAATAAAAATGAACAATCTCTAGGTTAACGTATAACTAATTAATTCCAAGTGCCATCTATATGTGATACATATAAAAGTTGTATTAGTTTGGTTAAATTCACTTGTTTTACTAAACAATTCCTGTGTTGAAAGATGAAAACGTAAAACACTTGTGTAAGACTTATTTATAAGTCTTTTATTTTAATGTTGATTGTGTAAATTTGAGGTTAACTTGTAATGAAGGTATTCACCTGTTTTATGCAATTTGGCACAGATGCAGTATACCAAATTCCCAACTTGGCCGTTACGCGATCCAATTTCCAATTGTCTAAAGATTTCAACAATTTGCAGTTATACAAAATGGACGCCGTCATGCAATTGTGAACCTTAAACCACCGTTTTCAGGTACCACCCAATTCTCTTTCAACACATTACCTTCCTCAAATTTATGTATAACTGCTTCGATAGTACTTTTTAATGAGTACTTAAAAGCTAAAGATGTGCGGCTGTGCGCTTTTTTTGAACATGAAAGGTCTAGGTTGAAGAAACTACCTTAAAAACTTACTTTGTTTATGCAAAAAAACATCCGTGAGTCCTGTATAACTTTATTTCTCGTTGAACTAACACTTAAATTATCCTATAAATATGTCGCTGTGGAATAAAATAATACCATGTGGCCCACTGCCTGGTATTAAAAAAAAGGCTATGCCTTGATTAATTTCTATATCTCGTTAGAAAACGATGTCTCGCTGCGAGAGAGTCTCAGATAAAGAAGAAGGCGGAAGTGACGAAAACTGACAGCTGCCATTTTCCTTGTTTGACCAATCAAATAATAAAATGTATTGATTTGACGTATCAGCCAACTAGGATTAACTATATGTTGTACGGTTAGTTGCATATGTTTGACGTTAATACATTGTAAGAAAACACAGGGCCGTACTTAATTTTATTTGCTAAAAAATATGTTATATTTTTTTATTTGTTTGGGACGTTTCCCAAACAACCTTAATCAATTTTCTTTAAACATTTCAAAGCATTAACACATTTTTTATGTCATTGAAGTAGGAGATGCCTTGCTTAACAGCACCATCCCCCTCCCCACTCCACCTTTAGGTCACGCCTTTCGTCTCTGTTTGGTTACGCAGACGTCATGCGCAGTCGTCATGGCTACGCCCCTCTTCCTCTCTAATTGGTCGGTAATTTATAGACCACGCCCATCCTACTCTCAGATTGGTCGGCCATTTTTGGGCTATCCTCGTCTCTGATTGGTCAGCCATTTTTAGGTCACGCCCCTCCTCCTCTCTGATTGGTCAGCCATTTTAGTCCACATCCTCCTCGTTTGTGATTGGTCAGCGTCCTCGTCTCTGATTGGTTAGCCTACATTGTCTACCACGTGTCGGTAATACAGTTAACCTACCTTGCCCGCCATCTGTCGTCAATACTGTTAACCTACATTGTCCACCATGTGTGTAACACTGCATAAGTAGTCGATGCCGCTTCCATATTTTTTTTTGGAAATTTTCATGGGGGGGGGACAACTTTACTTTAAATAAGGAGGTTTAACTAAGGGAAGGGGGGATTCCCATGCCCTATGGTTTTTTCAGAAATTGTCGTAGGGGGGGCTAACTTTACTATGTATAATGAGGCTTAACTAATTAGGAGAAGGGATTTTGTTGGTGATGCATAGGAATCTATTTGAAGTGGATTACGATGCAATTTCTTTTTTTGAAAGTTATCATTGGGGGGTCAACATTATATATTGAGATTTAACTAAGTAGGGGGAGGGGGTACATATTTTTTTTGCAAATTGACATTGGGGGGGGGAGGGACAACTTTACTCTGAATAATGCGATACTACTAACTGGGGGGAGGAGTGCAATGGATTTTTTTGATGAAGCATTATGGTGCATTATAAGCGCTTGGTGGTGCAAAGTACCAAATTTGAAAATTCCGATTGGGGGTCTAGCCTTTATTTGGCCTCCTCCTCACAATCAAACAGCTGTTGTCTCGCGGTAAATGTGGTGCAAAGAAAACCGTTAATGGAGCATATTGGTAAATTACGAGTGCATTACGACCATATTTGTGTTTGTTGAAAATATCTATTGGGGAGGTGGGATCAACTTAACTGACCTAAAAGAATGGAGTATTAGAACAGTAGGAGCCGTATTAGTCTTCTGTATCAGCGATACGAACTATTTCATTATTAATTATAATCATTTTGATGAGAATGACTTAATACTTGATTGTAAAAACAACTAATTTGTGTAGATTAAATTGATATAAAAGTTTTTGAAAATATAAGTTGTGATTTTAAGAATACAAAGATACGCTTTGTCAGTGGCGCATGGCAGGAATAAGTAACAACTTTACCCATTCTAAATGTTGTTACTGCCCAAATAATAATTGTGATTAAAATTTTGAATTTTTATGTTTTTGATGTTGATAATATATACTTGCCTGCAAAATGATAGATTTTCGAGGTATTTCATATTATTGATATATACTTTTTAGGTGAATTTTATATGTATTAAAATTGATACAACTGTACAAAATGGATCACATTTGAATACATACGTTTTTTGTAAATAGCAATAAAGATTCTCCTATTAAGAAAATACAAACTAGGATTTCGCTATGACATCCCGAAAATATATCAAGAATTCTCCCAAAAAGGAAAATTGTCTGTCTACACAGCTTTGAATTTAATAGAACAATTTGCTTTTTGCTTTTTTTACAACACATTCTGTGCTGTGATTTGGAAATACTAGAAGAAAAAAGATGCTTCGAATCAGCGATCAAAGACATAACATATTGAGAAAAATTGTAAATCGAATTACGATTCACGCATGTTTATCCATCATGTCACAAAGTGGCAATGATGCTGTACATTATTCACTTATATCAGCTCTGAAAATATTATTTTTAAATTGATCTTTTTTGAGATTTTAATTTCATTTGTAATAATCTAGTTCAAAGCTTGACTCAGTTTAGTTTCAAGCTGCTAAAGCTCGTAGATTTTAACAACTGAAAAGTCTAACGGTTTAAGAACTGTCAAGCATAAATTAAAATATTTGATTACATCGACTCTTATAAGAAAATTGTTACTGCTAAAAGGAATTACAATACTTGATTAAAATGAAAAAGATTATATTTTGGTAAAGCAATAAAATGTAAATTATTTATTCAAATAGAAATCCGAATATTACGGCAATTCGATTATGAAACGTAGATTTCAATTATGGCACCTGTCAAAATTTCTTTTAAATCATTAGTGACATTTAATAGGATCTAATCTATTCGAAGTGAAACAGAAGTCTAAAAACTCCTAATTATTTGTAAAACAAGTAATTCCAACTATACAAAATGGAGAAAATCCTATTTTGGGATACTAGATTCCAGATTTGATATTGGCAACATTGTAACTTTTTATGACGTTGGTTGTTTAAATACGTAATAAATTGAACCATCATTGATATCTACGGTTCAATACGAGTTCAGCAAAATGTAACAATTGAGATTTCATGTAGTTAGGAAGAAGGTCTAAAATGAATGGAACACTCAATACTGTCATTTTATATTAGTTCAGTGTTAAAAATGAGAGTAGTTTGAATGTCCTAAAATGGTAGACGAAGTGAATGGGATAATTGTATAATGTGTTGCAGACATTTAGGGAGGTTGCTATTGCATTTAAATATTTTTGATATAATACTTCGTTCTATATTTTTAAATTTATTTAATATACGTTGAGTAATGTCGTACGTAATAATAATTAGACTGAAATTATATTAAATAATTAAATTTTTATTCAACCACACATGTTTGTTACCAGATTTCATTACGTACATATTACTGTAAAATATGCCATTTTAATATACGAGAAGAGGATAAAGAAGGAAAATATATTTTATCCATAATATTAACGTCTATTTTTTAATTATATGATAATATTGTAATTTAGCGTTCATATGCATGTACGACATCCAAAGATTTATTACTTCCTTCATTATTTCTCTTTGGATTGTGCAATTATCATTATTTTCATCGTACGTAACTCACCAACAACATTTAGGTTCACAAAGTAACTCTTCACTGGTTGAGTGCTTATTTGACATTCATAAGTTCCAGCGTCTCTTTTCTGTGCCCATTTGATTTGTAAGGTCCAATCATCTGTTTCTGGATGATGATTAGCTTGAAACCGTTGGTCGCTCGTGTAAGTGTAACTTCCGACGGTTAAGATGTGAATATCCCTATGTCTTATCCACGATACCTAAAAATTGAGAAATAACTTACATATGTATGAGCACTGCAGTCTACAACCATTAAAATTGTTTGAAACATGAATACTATAAACAAAATCAAACCTTTAAGGTTGATCATCCATAGATAAAGTACTCGCGAGACTAGGGGGCAGCACGTATACGTCTGTGTACGATCGATTGTAAGAATAAGCGACTGATATAGTTTATTTACGATAAAAAGACGATGACGTAATTTTTAGTTACTTTCCTGCTTATCAGAATAAATATTAATTTACCAGCCGTGAATACAATTTATCCTCAACAGCCAGTACAATTTACAGCTAACGGGTTGGCAAAACTTCAAGACGTTGTCAAATCAACTGGTAAAATTCCCCAGTTTGTTTTGACGTTTATTGACATTCGATCATCGTCTAATATTTACAAGTTTTTTTGGTTCTTTTAAATTAA
The DNA here is from genome assembly GCA_963921935.1 of Galeruca laticollis. NCBI lineage: Eukaryota > Metazoa > Arthropoda > Insecta > Coleoptera > Chrysomelidae > Galeruca > Galeruca laticollis. The sequence goes on from OY998180.1 coordinate 120,176,417, forward strand.
TTGCTCCTTTAAGATTAAAAAAACAGTTATTTTCATAACTAGTTATTTAGGAAAATCTGCAGTGTGTGGTTAATAAAATGCCGAAGCAGTTGAACAGAAAATGTCAAGAGATGGTAACATCTTTGTTGAATCATTTTGAACGAGAATGCCGAAATGGGTTCCCGCTTCTCCCGCTTACTGCTGTAAGAGACGTAAGTAATAGTAATCGCTATTTGTATTCATCATTATTAATATTATTGTTACATATTTAAATGTAAATGATTAAATGTTTTTAATGTTAGGTTAGGTTAATTAAACTTGATAATATATTATTCTTTCATAAATTGAAGTAATTATATTGTAAAGAGTTACAGAAGCTTTACAACTTAGCGTTACCACTGTTAACCGTATTGCCGCCAAGCATAATATAGGTGAACAGCCTAAAAGCCCACCTAAAAAGAGAACGCATAAAACCTACTGTTGAAATTGATAACTTTGATAAAAATGCTTTCCGAATTGTTATATACGAAATGTATGGAAACAGTGAGTATATAGAATTTACTGTTTTATTTTATTCACAATTAACTAACACAATATTTTTTCAGAGGAACACATAACCTTGAAAACTTTAAGAGACAAACTCCAGGAGCGTGAACTCTTTAATGGTTGTTTAACACCACTCTGGAAGATAGTGAAAAATATTGGATTCAAATACCAAAAAGATGATCCTCGTCGTGGTTTAATGGAGTTGCCACATATTGCATTAAAACGTGTACATTTTCTACATGAATATGTCAAGATAAAAAGGGAAGGTTCATATCAATTTGTTTTTTGGATGAGACCTGGATATTTAAAGACGACACTGTTGGAAGATTATAATCATAGAAGCGTGAAAAAACCAAAATTGGTGGTCCAAAGTAATTGAATAATAAAATTTACCAATTAATTTATGATGTACTAACATTCCTGCCATTTTAAGACCTTTTCAAATATTTACTAGTCACACTATTTTATTTAAATCTATATAATTATTAATAGTTGTTTTGAGCTATGCAGTCTATCTAGGAAACCTAGTAGTAATTTGTTGCTTCCTTATTGTAGGTATATAGTATTGCATGCTGGTTCCTCTTCTGGATTTATTCCTGAAGCAGGGCTGGTTTTTTCTTCCAAAAAACAAGATGGTGATTACCACGGTGAAATGAACCAAGAAAATTTTTGCATTGGTTTGAATACCAGCTTTTAGTGAACTTGGAAGAACCTGCCACAATTGTAATGGATAATGCAAGTTATTACAGTACAGTGATCAATAAAGTACCAACAACCGCTACCAAAAAGACTGATAAACAAAACTGGTTGATACAAGATGACATTCCTTTCGAAAATACTTTCCTCAAAACCCAATTATTGAATTTAGTACAACGGTAAGTTGATATAAACATTTTTCAATATGTTATGGTGATACTTAGATAACTTATTTTGTTTAAATATATGCATTTTTGTAGGAATAAACCACCAACAGTATATGAAGCTGACATATCTGAAAAATATGGTCACAAAGTGCTTCGACTTCCCCCTTACCACTGTATGTTCAACCCAATTGAGCATATTTGGGGCATATTAAAATTTCTTATAGAGATCATGTGGGAACTGATGGTTCATCAACAGAACAAGCAATAGGTGTATGGAAAAAGCCTTTAGAAAAAGTGACTCCTGATATTTGGTCAAAGACAGTAGAGCACACGGAAAAAATTATACAAGATGGGTGGGATAGAGAAGTAGTATTTGATAGACAGGATGTGCCTCCACTTATTATTAATTTTGACAGTGACGATGAAGATAGTGATGATTTTGTAGTGGAGTAGTGGAAATCTTGTGTTTTATTTTTTGTATATGTTTATACAATTTGCTTTATTTCCACCTTTTCAAAATCACTAATAACTATTATTGAATTAATTATGTACAGTTATTTTATAATACACAAATTAAAACAACGACCACAGTATCACTACATAAATAATACTGATAAAATGGGAGATTTTTTATTTTTATATCTTGTAACAAAATTTTATTTTGTGTATCTATATTTTTCTTTTCCATTCTAATTTTATTATAATAAATATAATAGATATTGTATAAAGAAACAATATTTAAATGTGCATGAAGATGATTACAGCTTGTATTGATTCCTTTTAGCGTAAACCATTGCAGTGCTCTTGAAGATGGTTCTATCGAGCATAGAATGAGGTATAAGGACCTACAGTTCGTCATTTAACCCTCTTCTCTGTAAAATAACTAAATGTTAATTCGAATATAGAATGATTGGTTACTGTTTCTTGTATCTTATCCATAGTTTTTCATGAATACATATTTATATTAAATTAATGAAGCCTATCATACAAGCCTTTTATTTTTAAATAAATATATTTGACTTACGCCCTACGAGACACGGAACAATGAAAAAGAAGAACTGTCAATCTAATATCAGATTGACTTTTCTAGTTTTCTTCAAGTGAAGGAAAAAACTACAGCTTGGCAACATCACAATATTTTGTTTTGTAACGTCATCGTCTTTTTATCGTAATTAAACTATATCATCTATTACTGGCGATTCTACTCAATTTCAGTTCGCTACGGTGGCCTGATCAAAGTGTATGTGGATTGTGAAAATCATGTAAAATGGATATGCTAGACAAGTACCTTTTGGAGAACCTCTATATGAGGTGTATACAGTATTGGGAACATTACGAGGGAACATACGTTTTACCGTCAATGTGTTAAAAAGGGACAAAATACATATAAATTCAGTGTATCACACCTCTTCGCTAACAGGGTATCATAAAGTGAGAAACGAAATAACTGTGTAATGGGATGTCTGGTAGGCACCGCCTTCGAGAAGCGTACATTAGCTCTTATGTCTGGCTTTTACTTACAGTTTTAAATAAACAAATTAGAAAAGAAATGCATACAGGTTACTACTAGTCACTTTACCATAGCAAAATGTTGTATAAACAACTCATTATGTTAAAGATCGCAATGAAAGAAGTTAATGTTAGAAATACAGATGTGTAATGTGAACAGTTTAGTTTATTAATTGAGAAATAATAAGATTGTACTATACTGATAGCTTAATGCAATGAACAATGAAAAAATCAACATTATTTTCGTTTATCCCTTCATGAATAATTTACAAAGAAATAATTCAGTAGTAATAAACTAATTCACTATATCAGTTCGGGTAGTACACGCTAATATTATTTGAACAATAAATTAAAACCTACCTACTAGGTATTTGAAATAAGTACCACTAAAAATCACTGGAAGATAGCTAAAAAAAATACATTCGTCGATATTGAGGGTACAATTAATGAATATAAGCATAATAATTTTCATTAATACCATAAGGAATAATCTATGGCAACAATACAGAGTCCAAAAGCGACAATATGTTGTAATAAAACAAGTTTATTCAGTGTATCACCATTTTCTTTAACAGGATATCATAAAATGAGAAATAAGTCGTACGCTAATATTTGTTCAACTGTATTCTGGTTTTAAAAATATCTCAATGTAAACCGCCTGTTTCCTACGCTCCTGATAAAACGATTTCGTTTGCATCTCTTCATTTTCTATCTACGCGTTAGATTGTAGTGCCCTCAAAAATTGTGAGAGAAATCAGTCACATTTAATTTCAATGTAAAACGATAACCTCTCACGGCCAAAAGGAAAATTATAATGGTCACATGGCGTTACCAGTGTGTTAAAGAAGGACAATCATGAGACAGAGAATAAAAAGCCAGCGTAGATTATTATACCAGACGAAAACGAATCGCGCGTGCGCCTCTTGAAGATGTTTAACTGTATAATTTGGGTACTTCACTTAACGTTTGCTTGGGAATGAGTAACGATATTTTGCAAATCTTGTTAAAATGAGTATGCAAGTACACCATAAAGTGCAAGTTGAAAAATGGTACTACCAGGGTCATTCATATCGAGAAATGGCAGAAAATTTGTTTATTGTGGCATTCGAAAATGCCCAACCAATTAGCAAACAACAAGTGAGAACGGTCATAAAAAATTTTGAAGAGCATGGATGTGTCAATTCTACTAAACATGGACCGCGTACACAAAATCGTCAAACCCAACCCGATAAAGAAGAAAGCGATATTTTAATTTGTGCCAGTGTGGAAAATAATCCCCTACAATCGTTCACTCATTTAGCAAAGGATTTTGATGTTTCAAACTGAAAAAGAGCCATGACATTTTTCCAGACGATCAATTTCGTAGAATGGAATTTTGTGAAATAGTTATGGGAAGAATACAAATTGATACAAACATTACAATAATAGAACTCAATATCCCCAAAAGTTAAATGTTTGGGCTGGAATATTAGGTGAACATTTAATTGGACCATTTTTTATTGACGGCAATTTAACCGGACAGAAATATTTGGACATGCTGGAAAATCAAATTACTCCTGCCCTTATACAATTAGGTGTCAACTTCAATGATATCTGGTACCAACATGACGGTTGTGCATCACATAATTATCGACTAGCAATTTTTTAAATACACAATTTCCCAATCGGATAATCTCCACGAATGGTCACATAAGATGGCCTGCGAGATCTCCAGATCTGGCTCCCAACGATTTCTTTTTCTGGGGTTATATAAAATCGAGAATTTACGGGTTCCATGAAAACAGAGCCACTTGTCTAAATGAACTAAGGGAACAAATTTTACAAATTTGTATGCAAATAACACCTGAAATGCTCATACGTGTTCGTCAAGAATTTTATGTCCGCCTCGGCTACTGCTTAGCTCAAAACGAGGGTTTATTCGAACATTTGATTTAAGCTCATTGATGAATTAATAAGTTTTATTTTTTAATTTATTACATATCATAATATTACTTTTATTTAAAAATTGTAGGCATTAGAATTCGATTTTATTTTCGTTTTTTTAATTTGTACTGTGTGTGTGTGTGTGTGTGTGTGTGTGTGTGTGTGTGTGTGTGTGTGTGTGTGTGTGTGTGTGTGTGAGTGTGTGTGTGTGTGTGTGTGTGTTTACTCAGAGAATTCGTTCTCATTTGCATACAAACGATAAAGATACCAAATTTTTTCACTAACACATTCGAAACACAGCAGATGTTTCGAGACCAATTTCACGTTGCCAAATATGAAAAAAAGTAAAGGTTTTAACCGCTTTCAAACTGAAAACTAGAACAATTTCCAGCATTACAATAAAATATTCAACGAATAGATGGAATTAATTATATCTTGATCTGTTACAACCTCTTGAATTATCATAATTAAAATCTTCTTATAATTTGTTCTCGTGTTAGAACAATGCATTTTACAATTAATATAAATATACAATGAAAATTGGCAATACTGTTAGTAGCTACAAAGAATTTGTAAGAGGCCGGCGTTGTGGGTTTTCCACTCATGAGATCCTGTTAGCGAAAAATGAGAATTGAGATATTTGGAAACACATATTATTATCAATACAAATTTTATTTCGCATGTTATGTTATTTATTCCAATACTAACCGAACTAATATAGTGAATTAGATTATTACTACTGAATTATTTCTTTGTAAATTAATCATGAAGGGATAAACGAAAGTAATGTTGATTTTTTTTATTGTTCATTGCATTAAGCTATCAGTTTAGTACAATCTTATCATTTCTCAATTGATAAACTAAACTGTTCAAATTACACGTCTGCATTTACACGTCTCTCGAAAGCGGTGCCTACCAGACATATCTTTACACGTGGTGGGAGTATACTTCCACCACGCCTTTACTCATATACAGTAATTGCACGTTTTCCACTTTATGATATCCCGTTAGCGAGAAAGAATGATACACTTAATTTATATGTATTTTGTCTCTTTCTAACACATTGACGATGAAACATATGTGCCCACAGAATTTTCCTAACACTGTAGAGCTCGTCAGCGTAAAAAAGACATTCGAGGAATTTACTGGGAGAATACCACCATCTGCATGACGATTTATTTAATAATTCGCAAAAATTATTTGATTATTATCAGCACCTATTGCTGCTGCAATCTTCATCCACAGTTTCCTCTGAATATCAGGAGAATGATATCTCTTGTCTTTCACGTCCTACAGAGGGGACTTTTCCCGTATGGCACTAATCAATTTTTCATTGCTAATGTCTTTCGAAAAACAACACCTCACTTAAAGTACATACATCAACGCAAATGAAACGCAGTAGGGCAGAAGATTCAGGCGATTATAAGCAAAGCTCGGATTATAGGCAAATTCCTTTTTTGTCTATTCTAGGTGTTTTTTGCATATTTTGCCTTTTTTTCGCAAATTCCACCTTTCTGTTACTTTTTTGAAATAATATGCTACTTACTCATGGATCTCATGATGCTATTCATATTATACATTATACTATTACCAAAAACTTTTCTATAATAAAATTTTTAGGTAGCAATAGAATATTAATGATTCATTTGTTAATGGTTTTCTAGGAAAACTTACCTGCTTGAGGATTAAGATTAGTTTATTATCAGTTGTACAGACGGTTAGTATCAGAGTTTAGTTTTGTAGAGTATATGAAAAAAAAGTTTTAGACGTTTTGTGAGTTTGTTCAGAGAGACCTCTAAGTTAAGTGCATGGATCCGACCATATCCGAAACTTTCTCTAGAAGGAGATGTAGCATTCGGTAAACCGTGCGGCTAATCGGTAAGTTTTATTTTTCTCTCTCAATCACCATGTAACTACATTTCAGAGTGGCCTTAAAATTCTAATTATTATTATTAAAATTCTCAGATTTGAAGTACTAAAAAGTATCTTATTGACCAGCATCTTTGCCCATATAAGCGTATTTTCTTCAATTTTTGATGCCAATATCCCGAGCTCTGATTAAAAAAGACAAATTACATTCTAAGGGATCTGTATTAATAATTATATAGTTAACGGTATTTGCCTATATATTGCCTGAATTAGTCCGGTGAAAAAATGTTTTAAACCATGATTTTGGAAACGAAGGTGCAAAGTATAAAAACCAATGCTTGAACACGCCAGTATTAAGATTTGATACCAAATTTGATCATAGGGATAGGGGATTTCGAGAAAAAAAATAACTAAGTGTTGAAAAATGTGTTTATCACAAATATCTTGAGAACGGTGATTAATAGAAGAAAAAAGATCGAAATAAAAGTTGTAGATAATAAAATTCTACATGAAAAAGATCTTATCGTTTTTTTTAGCATTAATAATTTAGCGGTAAAAAAGGAAAATAAGTTTTAAAGTTTTTAAACCCGTTCAAGTGCCTATTCTTACTACGGCACTGACGCACACTCCTCAGCAGCAAATACGTCATCGCATACAAGTGTGTTTTTACGTGTAGATTGTACAGCAGGTCAGCTTGCGATGTGGTACATTACTGCTAGTGTTTATATTCAGTAATTTCTGTGTTTTTGGCATTATAATAGTGATATTATTTATATTATATATTTTTTTATATTTTATGAAAACCCGGTTTCATTTGGTTATTCTGTTTTATAAACCGGTAGAGGTGCACTTTAGGTTGCTCAAAAATGACAAAATAGTTTATGGTTAAGTTTTGTATTGTTGTTTTATGCGACGGTGTCACATATTTTTTTTAATAGATTTTTTAAATAAAGATGAACTAATAAGTAATTTATTGAAACTGTGGAATTGTTTATCAGACCCTTTGAAATTTTGAAATCCGATACAGTGAACACTTACGAGCATACATATTAAAATAACCAGATAAATCCCACTACGCCAGACATCTACTTGACACCAATCATTTATTGACACCTAACACAGAACTGAAAGTACTATATATTTGTGATAAGAAACAATTACTGGATTTCCTTGAAGAATTAGAAATCAGAAGACACTTAAGGAACCCACAATATGATGTCGTCAATGAACAGATAAATCTAGGGAGTTCTCCACTTTTAAACTGTCTTCTTAAGTGATAATTGTAAAGATCAGCAGATATAGTTTTCCTGGTTTTCTATATCACTGCACAGTTATACTGATCTTAATTGGGAAAAATGATATCCAGGATGAACTGTCGCCATTTCCATTGAGTTTGTTTGATAACCATGGTTTTATGAGAAAAACACCGAAATCAGAATTGTATAAAGTGTTCCACACCATCAATATTTAAAATCCTGTCAGGATCATCAGCGAGCACATTCCTGTTATAGACGGTGGATGGTTATTGCACCAGGTATCATGGCCGCATGGTTATGCATACATACAAATAATTGATATATATATATATATATATATATATATATATATATATATATATATTTGCGATACGTAAACAATCAATTTGGTTCACATGCGTACATTATTTTTGATGGATATAGCATAGAAAATATTGGAATAAAATCATACGAACGACATCGTCGAAAAGAGAAAAATATGGCTGCTGATATAGATTTTACACCTGAAATGCCGAATCCATTAACGAGACCAAAATTTTTATCAAACATCGCAAACAAACAAAAATTCGTTGACCATTTAACAGCATACTTGAAAGAAAATAATATAAACGTACAAATAGCTCGTAAAGATGCTGATGTTTTAATGGTTAAAACAGCTATTACAATAGCAGAAACAAGTAACATTCCAGTAATTGTTACTGGTAATGACACATATTTATCTGTTTTAATGATTGCTCTCACTTCGAACCTTTCCAATTTGAACTTTTGTAAAATAACAGCTGGCAGAAAACCATATAGATTTTACTCGACAGCTTCACACACCAAATTTCAACCATTTATTCTCTTCGCACATGCATTCGGTGGTTGTGATTCCAAGAGTGCTTTATTCCGAAAAGGAAAAAAAATAGTAACAAATAATTTGCTAAAAAACAAAGATTTACAAAATTCATATGAATGTTTTTATAATCCTGAAAGTTCTAGTGGAACAATTAGTGCAGCAGCTGAAAAATTGATTTTCAATATATATAAATTAGATAAAACATCAGTGGATATAACAATTGATCAATTAAGATAAAACTTATTCACGTCATCAGTAGCAAAAACTGAAAATCTAAAAAAAGAACTATCATTTGCAGCACTTCCACCAACTGCATCGGCATTGCGGCAACACGCATATCGTGTTTTTTATCAAGTCCAACAATCGTTGGGGAACGACTTAAATCCTGAAGAATGGGGATGGAAAAAAACCAAAACGATGATGCTACCTGTTGTAAACACTGATGATCCAGCTCCCAAAGATTTATTAAAACAGGTAATTATCAATTTTTTAAGTTGATTGATACCTGTATTTATACAATTATTAGTATAATAATACACCTTACAATTATTTTATTTTCAGATCAGCTGTGAGTATAGAGCCAACTGCTAGATGCACATGCAAAAAAGCTGGCTTGTTGTGCACTCAATTGTGTGAAAATTGTAACGACTCAAGTTGTCACAATATTTCTGGAGAAGTGATACAAGAAAATTATATTGATGATGATGACGATGATAATAGTTTCAGCGGGGATGATAATGAGGCAACATTCCACGATGAATCGGATACCAATAGTGCCGACGAAATGGTTCAATTAATCGAATATGAAGAAATTGACTGTCTCGACCCTTACTTCGTGGAATATGCTCATATTAGTGTTTTTAAATGAAACTCAAGGTCTCTAGTTAATTCCACAATATAATACAAGTTATTGAAAATTCTAAAAAATTGACAATTGTTTCGATAAATCAATATCATCGTCAGATTCTGACGATGATATTGATTTATCGAAACAATTGTCAATTTTTTAGAATTTTCAATAACTTGTATTATATTGTGGAATTAACTAGAGACCTTGAGTTTCATTTAAAAACACGAATATGAAGAATTTAATTTTGTAGATTTTTAGATTAAATTGATGTAATTTAACTTTTAAAAATGCTTATATAAATAATGTAAGAGAAAAAACGGATATATTATGAAAATATTTTTTACAATACTTAAAAAATAATATATTCTTTTGTAAATATAAAAAAGTGTCAACATTATTGTTGCAACAAAAAAAAGTTAACCGACTGATCCTCCAAACAAGGCCAAAAATCCTCTACTGAAATTGCTATTAACTATTTCATTTTATCGATTTGTTGTGTAGACTTCTAACACCTGTTACAAATTATGATAAAACGCGAAAAAATATTTGTGTTATTCATTATAACCAGAAAAATATTTTGTTTAATACGAAAATTTCATATCAATATTACATACCGTTTTCTTCAATAATGAAAAGAATATCGTAATTTCTTATTTTAAAATGAATTCAAAATTTTCCTTAAAACTCTATTTAATCGTTTTTCTATTTTCGGATTCATTTCAGTAGATTTTGATGTAAAAAATCAATTTCAAAGTTGAAAATAGATTTCAAATTTATATTTGGCACCCCTCACTTAAAGAGAAGAAAAAGAACATTATACTGCCTGTAGAGGGAAATGTATCGATAGCCGTTTGTTGAACGTAGACAGTGATAGACAATTTAAGTATGTCTTGAAGTCTACAACAGAACGTTACTTTTCACGATGTACTTTGGTTCTTCCAGTCACTTCATTATTAACAAATCGTGAGGTAGAGGGGGAAAAAAGTACACACAAATTAAGCGGTAAAATCGTTTCAAATATAAGTGCAATTTTGAATTTACGATAAAGCGAATATTAAGCATTTATTGAAATAAACTTTACATGTAACTTCAATATTTATGAGTTTTCTTCAGAAATAAATAAAAAAACGTCTACTTTTTCTAAACCCAACGGGGCCATTCTAAAATAACAAGACCTTCGTTATCGCTTGTTTTGTATATTGCATGCGATGACGTATCTGTGGAATGTGCGTCAGTGCCGTGTTAAGAATAAGGCGCCTGAACGAGTTTAAACATTTTAAAACTTATTTTCCTTTTTTACCGCTAAACTATCGCAGATAAAAGAATGGATAAAATCTTTTTTATGTAGAATTTTATGATCTACAACTTTCATCTCGACCTTTTTTCTCCTATTAATCACCGTTCTCAAGATATTTGAGAAAAGGGCAACCCTTATTTATTTTTTTTTCTCGAAAACACCTATCCCTATGATCAAATTTAGTATCAAATCTTAATACTGGCGTGTTTAAGCATTGTTTTTGATACTTTGCACCTTCGTTTCCAAAATCATGGTTTAAAACAATTTTTTACTGGACTATATGTTAAGATTTCTGTCTTTCTCAATAAAAATATTTGCCTATATCAGCGTATTTTCTTCAATTTTTGTTGCCAATAACACGAGCTTTGATTATAAGAGACAAATAACATTCTAAGGGGATGTGTATCAATATATAATTAACGGTATTTGCATGTATATTAAGATTTCTGTCTTTCTCAAGGGGATCTGTATTAATAATTATATAATTAACGGTATTTGCTTATATATTGCCTGTATGTTGAGATTTCTGTCTTTCTCAATGAACATCTTTGCCTATATAAGCGTACTTTCTTCAATTTTTGATGCCAATATCTCGAGCTTTGATTAAAAGAGACAAATTACAATCTAAGGGGATCTGTATTAATAATTATATAGTTAACGGTATTTGCCTATATATTGCCTGTATGTTAAGATTTCTGTCCTTAGCAATTAAAATCTTTCCCTATATAAGCGTATTTTCTTCAATTTTTGTTGCCAATAATCCGAGCTTTGATTATAAGAGACAAATTACATTCTATGGGGATCTGTATTAATATATAATTAACGGTATTTGCATGTATATTAAGATTTCTGTCTTTCTCAATGAACATCTTTGCCCATATAAGCGTATTTTCTTCAATTTTTGATGCCAATATCCCGAGCTTTGATTAAAAGAGACAAATTACATTCTAAGTGGATCTATATTAATAGTTATATAGTTAACGGTATTTGCCTATATATTGCCTGTATGCTAAGATTTCTGTCTTTCGCAATAAAAATCTTCGCCTATATAAGCGTATTTTCTTCAATTTTTGTTGCCAATAACCCGAGCTTTGATTATGAGAGACAAATTAGATTCTAAGGGGATCTGTATTAATAATTATATAGTTTACGGTATTTGCCTATATATTGCCTGTATGTTAAGATTTCTGTCTTTCGCAATAAAAATCTTTGCCACTATAAGCGTATTTTCTTCAATTTTTGTTGCCAATAATCCGAGCTTTGATTATAAGAGACAAATTACATTCTAAGGGGATCTGTATTAATAATTATATAATTAACGGTATTTGCCTATATATTGCCTGTGTGTTTTGAGATTTCTGTCTTTTTCAATGAACATCTTCGCCTATATAAGCGTATTTTTTTCAATTTTTGATGCCAATATCCCGAGCTCTGATTAAAAGAGACAAATTACATTCTAAGGGGATCTGTATTAATAATTATATAGTTAACGGTATTTGCCTATATAAGCGTAGTTTCTTCAATTTTTGTTGCCAATAAACCGAGCTTTCATTATAAGAGACAAATTACATTCTAAGGGGATCTGTATTAATAATTATATAGTTAACGGTATTTGCCTGTATATTAAGATTTCTGTCTTTCTCAATGAACATCTTTGCCTATATAAGCGTATTTTCTTCAATTTTTTATGCCAATATCCCGAGCTTTGATTAAAAGAGACAAATTACATTCTAAGGGGATCTGTATTAATAATTATATAGTTAACGGTATTTGCCTGTATATTGCCTGTATATTAAGATTTCTGTCTTTCTCAATGAACATCTTTACCTATATAAGCGTATTTTCTTCAATTTTTGATGCCAATAATTCGAGCTTTGATTATAAGAGACAAATTACATTCTAAGGGGATCTGTATTAATAACTATATAGTTAACGGTATTTGCCTATATATTGACTGTATGTTAGGATTTCTGTCTTTCTCAATAAAAATCTTTGCCTATATAAGCGTATTTTCTTCAATTTTTGTTGCCAATAACCCGAGCATTGATTATAAGAGACAAATTACATTCTTAGGGGATCTGTTGCCAGTCGATTGTAGTCGGCTTAATCGGGACGCTTATGGTAGCTTGTAGTATTCTATAAATTTTGGTTGTTCGGATTAGTCGCTCGTATGCGGACGTATATGCGCTACCACATGGATGATCAGACTGTCATACCCCTAACCTATCGGGATTAACTACAACTTACTCTTTCTAAAAACATGTGACAGAGTATTGAATCAACACTTGTTATATATTTTTATCGTAATTAGAATCAGTCCAAAAACTTCTTGACGAGGTAAAAATAGTTGACATAAGTACACCCCTTATAAAAGATGTGATATCAAATCATACGATGTATAGGGTGACACAAGTACTATATCTACTTATAATCTTTTTAAAATAAAGGTAAAATATGGTTACATATTCACACTATATTCTTTATTAATTTGAAAGTTTCAAATAATTGATGTACTCGCATTCAGCCCTGTTTAAAGAATGTTAATGTTTGTTTGTGTTCTTCCCAGTTTCATTTTAATGCATTTTGTTTTTCAACCGGTCATTTTGTAGAACAGATAAAAAAGTTTTTTATTTGTTTTGTAGTTTTGCCAACTCACGCGAAACAGATGTGAGCCTTACTTTGTAATGCGCTTCAATAGTATAATTCGAATGGGGCCCTTTTTTCTAATGTGTTTTATTGGTATAAATCGGTTGGGGCCTTTTCTTTGTTATGTGTTTTGATAGTACCTACCTATAAATCGGATGAAGCCTTTCTTTGTATTATATTTTTGGTAGTATGTACTGAATGAATCCCAATTTGCACCTCCGTGTAAAATAAATACAAAAAAAATTTAATGATTTTTGTTAAAATTTAAAGAAAGAAAAAGTCAGCTTCAAACAAACACTAATAATATTTAAGCAGGGCTGAACGCAAGTACATCAATTATTTGAAACTTTCAAATTAATAAGGAATAAAGTGTGAATATGTAGCCATAGCTTACCTTTATTATAAAAAGATTATAAGTAGATATAATACGTGTGTCACCCCACACTGACCAAGAAAGTGCCGACGGACTTTCAACGAATTACCCACAGGTACCTTTGTTCTATTCTCATCGTATTATCACAGAAACCTAACGATGATACCAGATACGTACTTTGGTACTCGTCTTCTAGGTGACGCTACTCATAATATTTCCGAATAAAGTTTTATTCTTATTAACTCAAGAGGGTAAATACAAGGGTTATTTAATAACAAACATAAATAAAAATATTATACTACACACCACTAACTTGCGACGGTACTCAAAAAAAACGTAACAATCGTGTGATTTGATATCACATCTTTTATAAGGGATGTACTTGCGTCATCTATTTTTACCTCGTCAAGAGATTTTTGGACTGATATCAGTACTTTTTGTACAGCTTTAAAATTCTATTCTCATATACTTATCTTGGGTTAAGAAGCGTATAATTTGGGAAAAATTAAAAAAGAATTCCTATTAAACTTCATATATTATATTGATTGATGATCGTCATATTTTTTATCGTTAATTCTAAAGAAATCTAATGAAAGGAGATTTATTATATTTAAACGTATAAATTATTAAACATAATTAAGTATTAATTTCAGTATTATACTTTTTAATATAAAAAGCCTCCCTTCTTGAATTATAATTAAAGGTAAAAAAATGTGTGACGTGCATCAATTTTTATATTGTATGAAGTATTTACTTTTGTTGATGGGTACGAAATTAAATTATTTTTAAACGTTTCATATGTCAGTAAACGTTGAATAAGCTTTAATAATAACAAACAGTGGCCAATGTTAGCAAACGGTAAGTACGTTCAATGATTTTACGAATAATAAATTTACTCTCTAAACATGAATAGGTGAATGTTCACTGAAATTAGTAGGTATTCAATAGTCTTCAGTGTTATTGATAACACTTTTTGAACGAAGTGGTACAATTTTCACTTAAGTAAAGGAAAATTCACTTATTCATATTCAGTGAATAACTTGAATTTTTTCATAGACCGACAAAGTTTTACTTGACTCAACTATCTCATTTAATATCGAGACACACATTACAGGACCGTTTCAGGACAGAACTACTTCAGTGTAACTGTACTGTCTCAGTCCTGTGTTACGGCTCGGCGGCACTTTAACTGCACTTCCCAGACAAGTCTGAACAGATACACTTGATTTCTCACGGCTAGTCGGTAACCGTACGACGGCCGTAACACTGCAGTAGTTCTGTCCTGACACGGTCCTGTAATGTGTGTCTAGACCTTTGTGTCAATATCAAAACAATAAGAAAGCGTCGTTAAGATGGCTTCATTATTCCTCATGTATCATGTGTTGCGATAGTAGTTCCATCTTTTTTATTAGCCCAAAAACTTTGTAGTGTATATGCATATGTCTATGTGAAATCGCCGCGTATTGTAATGTAAATCGTTTTACGTATCCTAGTTCTGTATTAACAACGTTTACATACTTCTGAATAGAAATTAATTTTGCTTCTTAACGATGCTGCTGCCTTCTTTCATGCATAAGTAGTATTCAAATTTCGAATACAACTTTTTCATTATTTTCGTTGGAAAATACTTTGACAAGTAGGTGGCCCATCAAAGACATTAGACGTGGATTTTTGTGGGCCATATATATGCATCGCATAATTTTCATTTATTTTATGCTCTTTTGGGCTATGATAAGTAGAAATGAATAATCGGAGATATTTTACAATATCGATATTCAAGCCACCGTATTTTTTTATACGATAAAAAAAAATTCACTTATTTTCGTTCTCTTAATTGATTATCGCTTTTTGAGTAAATAACGAAATTTCATTTATTTTTGTAGATTCTATACAAGGTAAGTTTTAGCCTTTTCGTTTTATTTCTTTTTGCAAGCCAATGAATCAAGTTTTCTCACATTTTCTCTATATAACGAAAAAATTTAAGTGGAATTTTGATATTTTCACAAAAAATCTATTTTATTCACATATCGTCCATGAAACGAATGAAATTGAGCGACATTTTGATATATACATTAAACATTAATTTAGTTCATGAAAAAAACAAAATAAACCGGAATTTTGATATTTACATAAGAAATCAATTTTTCACATGTTTTTCATGAAACAAAATGAAATTAAGTAATATTGAAACATTTTCATAAAAAATTAGTGTACGAATTTGAATTAACATTCAACTTCTTCCTGTAAAATTTATTTTATCTTCTCCCTGTATATCATAATTTATATATCCCACATACATCATAAATAAAAATATAATTCTTCTCAACTATTCAAATATTTCTTTAAATACCCAAAAATCCATTTTAACGTCCGTTACATATAAAAAACAGATAATTATTGCCTTAAAATCATCACCACTCAAAACTTCAAAGCATTCCATATCAGTTTTAACTTTATCGCCTCATAAAAACTATCGCAAAAACCTTTCTTATCCGCAACAAACTAACGTTTTTTCCTATAAGAAAAAGCTCCCCTGCTTACACTCATCAACCGTTTTGTGTAACTCTAGGATGTCTTCCATCTTAGTGGCTTCGAATGAACTGATTATGTTCCTTATCCGTCTGCTTAATTAAATAAAACTTGTGCTGGTATTGGGGTTATCGAGTAGTGGGCACTGAAAAGTTTGTACTGGTAGTGTGATTAACAAGTGGTGGGTGTTGGTTCGGACCTTGCTGGTTTTAAATATTTTATATGTATATTTTATTGCTATCGTTTGTAATTTAATTAAATGTTATTGGCTATATTATATTCTATTGTAAATGGTCCTGAATATTTTGGTGCTATTTTCGCGTTGAAATTTTACTCTGCACTTGACAGGTGTTGTTCTTCTTCATCACTTTCTCTCCGTTCAGAAAATTCATCATTTGTCGATATACTTACGTGTCGGAGAATTAAATTTGATGTTAATGAAATAAAAGAGTTTTTTTAGTGTCAACATAATATCTGGTTATATTGCAAAAAACTGTTCACAAAAAAAATGGTTTGATCAGTATTTCAAAGCCCACCTAATGGATATGAATTACATAGAATAAAATCTCTCATTTACATCAAATACGATTGTTCAGCAAACCTAGCGGATTCACGCAAATCACGGTTTTTATCTACCTTAACCTGGCCTTAATTTAAATGGATTAAATTCTTCAGAAAATTGTAACTTTGGTTTTTAAACGGATTACGGTGAAAGAAAAAACTTGCGAATATTCTCGTTATTGTTGAGAAGTAGCAGAGACAAGTCGGTGATACTAATCTGAGGAAAAATATAATTATCAAATAATATAAAACATACAATAAACAATGTGCAAAAGATATCTAGTACTCGGGCTTCTAAAAATAGCCTTTATCATACATTCCTGAATTATAGAATTCGTACCTAGTGCTAAGGCTATAAAAGCAGTTTTCTGAACTTAGATCCCTGTTTCCTATTTTACGGAGGATTAAAATATCTATCTAGTACTCAGGCTCTGAACATAAACTTTGAAAATCCTATCACATGCTGTGTACAACAAAATTTCGCGGAGGAAACCGATTAGAATGTATTTAGAACTCAGGCTTAGAAATAGATTCCTCGGGGACCTCGTACCTGTAGGTAAATTTTTCGGTAACTAAATTAAGCATATCAGCAGTTACTTCCCCATCCCTGTCATCCCCTTCAAATGGTTCGTTATCCATCATATTGTAGTATACAACTAATGTCTTTGGGCGTTTGGATTTCTCTCTTTTTGCAAGGTCATGTTCCTGAAACACGTTTTTTTTGGCATTTTCACCATCTTCAACTTTCTAGTATTTCTGCTTTTTTCTTTTCCTTCTAAAACATCTTTTAGTGGCGTGAATGTGAATATAATAGAATGTTGCTTTGTAGACTTTCTTTTAGGTCTATCATTTTTGTTAGTAGAACAAGAGGGTATCGGAATAATTTCTGCGAAGGAAATATTTTTGAGTTTGATTGAGTTGAGTGACCTATTCGGGAGTTTTCTCCTACCCCCTATTCTCTTCTTTATTCTCTTTAATCGTGCTGCAGTGCCATTTTAGTAGGTTTTCTGCAGGATCGAAATGTTCTTCGGTAAAAATATCAGAGGAATAAACCGGTTTCGCTAAAACCTTTAATGGCTTTTTCAGGTGAATCTACTCTGCCGAAAGCCTTGTTAAATAATTCGGCTATTTCTTATGGAGTTAATCTCTCCCCTCGATGACTGGAATTTATCACACTCAGTATTATATGCAGCTTTTAATGAAAAGAAAAATGATCCGTTCGGCGGCTGGAGCCGATGGGAGGTGTGCGGTGGAATAGTTAGGACGATAATTCCATTATTTCTATAGCTTGAATCGTACATTGGGTCATATGTTTGTCCAGAACCAAAAGTATTGGGTCTTCCTTGGCCGATTTTACAAAACTCTGGAAATGCTTTAGCCAGACTAAAAATACCTCCTCAGTTATCCAGCCATTATCCGAGCATTCATAGATGGCAACTGGGCCCCTCTTTCTGGGAAAATATGAACATAACAGGTACATAAATCCCAGACGCACTGAAACAACATAATGCCGTCGTTGATTTCCCCTTTTCTCAGCTTGTCACAAACTCAACTTTCTTTTCTCCCCTTTTTGCAAATATCTTATTCGGGCGTTGTACTCTTGAAAACCCGGATTCGTCGCAGTTAAAAATCCGTTGCGGTGGAAATTGATACGTTTGCATAATACGCCTCATATTTTCCCAGGATACAGACACCTCCTCTCGATTGAATGACGTAATTCTGTTGAGGCTGCTCCGACTGCCCAGTAAATACCAGTCTCTTTTTTTTCGAAATAAATGGCTTTTTTATGTTATTTCTTTTGGCATATGTGAAAGCGCATCTCTTAACTTCTTTCGATGTCAGACCAAAGAGAATACTTGTTAACTTTTTAAATTGGTCGGCAAGTTATGTTTCAGCTGCGGCTGACAAAACTGATTTATGCCCCATTGAAGATCCAGAAAGATTTTTATTTTTTCTTCTTTCCTGGATAGTTGTTCTAGGAATATCGAATCTGCTAAACCATTGGCAACAGCATCCAATGCTGCTTGTAACTGTACGCGGCATCTGTAATTGAAAAAAAAATAATTAGATCATATAACAAAATGGGGTATTCCCGGCCGGCCGCCATTTTCCATTTCCGACCGGCCCACATTACCTCATATGCACATTATTTGATTACAAGTCGTTTGAATATTTACGATTAGAATTAAAGCCAAAATACGTAATGCAATACAAAAAGAAACCTCTTAAAATAATTCTTTGGCATTTTTTTACAATTTGAGCTAAACAAAATCAATGAAAATGAATGAATACTTTTGAAATTGTAATTTTCTTATAAATTACTTGCGAAAATAAGATTTTGATGTACCACCTGCTTACACCGCGCCATATGAAGACAATTATGAAGTGTAGCTCCTTCACAAACCAATTAGGCAACAAAATATTGCCCAAACAATTTAGCTCGCTAGCTTTAAGAGGGCGTAAACGTGTTGCTGGTATTACCCCACTGGCCGAGATTTCCACGCGTTGTCCTATAACTCAAATAAAAGTTTATATAAATATAAGTACTTTCCGTCTTATGTACGTACATACTTTAGGACCTATGTGTATCCCAAAATGTACGTACATAACACGGACGTAAATTTGACATAAAATGTACGTCTTATGTATGTACTTTGTTTACTGGGTATTTTTGATATACTATATTTGGGCAAGCCAAACTTTTGTGAAATCGCAACTTCACGCTTTCCATCTAAAAAGGCGTGTACGACCATTTCTTGTACTTCCGTACATATTCGTTTCTATTTTTACATATTGATTTATGCAAATTAAGCTATTTATCTGAATGCACCCGCAAAATGTCATTTTTGAACATACCTTTATAATCAACCATTTTCCTTTATAACAAATGAAATAGTAGCTATACTTTTGTCGCTCGAATAAAGTGTAATGTTGAAGTAAACTATTATCTACATATTAACTTATTTGACGTTTGGAAACAATCTAATGTCGCCTATCACAGCACCCTACTAAGACCCCTTAAACTTCATAAATTTTTATTTCCGCGGCTGTAATAAAATTATTATTACAAATATTTAAATGAGTGATTTTGTTATAAAAGTTACTTCAATTATGTCCAATAGTGTATATACAAGGAATTTAATGCAACAATTTCGGGAGCGTGTAGAAGAGGTCTTTAGAGTATCGAAATAAAAACTTAAATTCAGTCATAATTTCTTAACTACAAATCATACTATATCAAATCAATAAAGCTAAGCAATATCCTAAAGAGACATTCGTTATAACAAACAAAATTTTAATCGAATCAACAAAACATGCAGTTAGGATACCTGTAAAAGATAAAGAGGTGCAAATGATAGCCCGAGGAATATTTGACAATTGTATACACACTTATGGTCTTATGAAAGAAATCGGACCAGGCCAAGGAACGGAGTACAAGAATGAACTCATTAGTGCTTTGACATAATTGTTTCAAGATTTTCTCCAGCATATCATGACGAATTCATGGGAAGTTGTGAAAAACTTCATAGAACATCTAATGAATACGTTAGATATTTTATAAATGGGAAAAAGGATTATTGGTGCGAATATGCTAGAATTTTTGCTTATTGCTACAATACCACTCCTAATACATAACACAGCTATACGCCCTTTCAATTAGAGTTCGATACATAAACTAACTTGCCAGAAAGTCTTAAGACAGAAATAGAGCCGCGTTACGATTTCGAAACATATCAAAACGGTTTAAACTTAACCCTTTCGCTCATGGTGTCGTCAATTGACGACATCGATTTATATTGAAAAGTATGGATACTACAGCGATATTTTGTGGTTTACTCATAATGTCAGCAATTGGTTACACTATTAGAAAACAATATATAATATTGTCCTGCAATCTGCTGTCTAGTAGCGAGACTTTATTTTTAATATTTCATTTGGTGAATAGAACCCTGCGTTGCCGTGACAACATGATAGAACAAAAACGAAGGTTGCGAATGTCACTTTGTTATTATAGACATGTTAGTATTTTCAGTCATTAATAAATAACCACTAAATTGTTCGTTTTTGTCGAAATAGTTCGTTGTGTTCCCCATTGAGTACAGGATTTTTGTAAATATTGTTGTCATCAATTGATTACATTGTGAGTCTACGGTCAACAAAATACCAAGGTAAAGAAAAATTTGGAAGATAAATGTATATTTATCGCTATTATTTCTTGAAATACGAGTTATTGTGTTTTTAGAAGTCTGAGAAAAGTGCGATGTCGATAGTAAATTTAACGAAATGCACGTGCAAATAGATGAACGAGAACAAGATATAGGGCAAGAAATGCAAGATGCCAAAGGAGTCGAAACGCAAGATGGTGCGGTAGAAGAAATGCAGGAAGTTGAGGTGGAAGAAATGTAGGGTAATGACAATGAGGATATTATTCAGAAAGACAAAAAACAAAATAAGAAGGAAAAGGCGGAAACAAAGAGAGCAGTAACAGAGTATATGGAAACAAATCAACTTACTACGAAAGAAAACATTATATGGATGAATAATGTGACATATCTTACTCCGAATATAAAATGGTTTGAAAATGCTTGTCGCCCTGTTGTAGATTTGCCAAGCTCTCTTCATTTTTTTAACCAATATTTTCCAAATTCCCTCTTTCAACAAATAGTAGATAACACCAACTTGTATGCTACACAACAAAAGATAAGATTTCAGTTCACCACATTGTCTGAGATAAGAACTTTTGTTGGCATCCATGTTATGATGGGAAATTTACGATATCCGAGAGGAAATTTATATTGGAAAAATAGCAAGTCACTGAGAGTAGCTATTATAGCTGATAATAAGGTAGTAGATCGATTCATCAAGCTACGTCAAACTGTGTGTTTTGTTGATGTT
Organism: Galeruca laticollis; assembly: GCA_963921935.1. Lineage (NCBI taxonomy): Eukaryota > Metazoa > Arthropoda > Insecta > Coleoptera > Chrysomelidae > Galeruca > Galeruca laticollis. The sequence goes on from OY998180.1 coordinate 120,198,352, forward strand.
CAAAATAGATTAGCTAATTCTACTGACCGCTTTTGGAAGGTATGACCCCTCTATGATTCAATTAGGACTCGTTGTTTGTCTTTGCCTCTGGAAAAAGAAATGTGCATTGATGAGCAAATGGTTCCCTTCAAGGGAAAGTTGAATGTTAAACAGTACATAAAGAACAAACCTAATCCCTGGGGGATTAAAATTTATGCAATGTGTGGTAAAAGCGGACTTTTATACGATTTCATTATTTATCAGGGGGCTACAACAGAGTTAGATTCACTTGTGAAAGCGGTCTATGGCGTTGCAGGTAGTGTAGTTCTAAAATTGAGTAATCGAATACACGAAAAGAATATACAACTATATTTCGACAATTTTTTTTCAAATTACAACGTGATGTTATATTTACGCAATAAAGCAATATATTGCACATCTACAGCACGTTTGGACAGATTTGCAAAACCTCCAAACAAGGAAATTGCAAAACAAGGACGAGGGTCTATACAGGAAGTGATAAGTAAAGATGGAATCGTAGTTGTAAAATGGTTTGACAACACACCGATGCACATAGCATCGACCTTCGTAGGAATTGTTGAAAAAGATCAAGCTAAACGTTGGGATAAAACCACCAAACAATATGTGTATGTGTCACGCCCCGAATCAGTCAAATTATACAATTCTAGTATGGGAGGAGTCTACAAACTTGACTTTCTGATTCACATATATCGTACAAGAAGTGGACACTTCGAATGTTCACACACGCAATTGATCTTGCATGTACTTTATCATGGCTAGAATACAGACAACAAGCTCAATAACTAAACATACCAAAAAAGGATATACTAGATTTATTTAACTTTAGATCATATGTTGCCGAAGCTCTTATTGTAGTTGATACAACACCTAAAGCACAAAGAGGACGACCCCCTACGAATGTTCAGAATGAGCCAGTACAACCAACAATATTGAGACCAACCTTTGAAGTACGTCCAATACTAGAAGTTAGACGGGACAACGTTGGTCATTGGCCTATCCATGAAAATTCAAAATCATCTTCACGCTGTAAAAATGCTGGTTGCAAAGGTACATCAAGAATTAAATGTAGTAAGTGCCTTGTACATCTGTGTTTAACAAAAGATAAGAATTGTTTTATGAATTTCCATAAGTAAATTTGTATTTTGAATAATAAAAATATTAAAAAGTTTTTCTACGTTACTTTTATTTAACGTCTACAATACAAAATCGACAACATGCTACCGCCTCCACGTGGATGTTATATAGCAACCGTTGGCTCATACTGTCATCAATTGACGACATGCCACCACTGCTATCTGGGGGCAGCTTAGGTGATATGCAAATTCTTAAAAATCATAAAAAAAATCAATTATCAAGGATCTCTTTTGACAGAATTTTATTCCCAATAACAATAAATCGTGAGCGAAAGGGTTAAATTGGCTCATGAGCGAGCTAGAAAATTTCCTAAAAAACATAAGATGATTAGGAAAGATCAAAACGACAGCTTCACCTACATATTTCAAACCTGGAGATTTACTATTATTAAAGAAGGAAGAGAGAACAAAATTAGATTTACTTTAATTGGGTCTATTTCTAGTTGTGAAAATAAATGATGTTATTTGTGAAATTAAATTGGATTCAGGAAATACGAAGACAGTTCATAAAAACCGATTGAGACATTTAGTGGTGTAACATAAAGTGAAAAAAACATTAAATACAATTAGAAACAATAAATAAGTGAAATTGTGTGAACTATACAAAATAACCAAATATTCGTATAGTCAAGTAGAATCATAAATATAAATATGTTAATATGAAGTAATAATTCAATATTTTCATACTGATCACTTCCTAGTTAAATCCAGGCTGAGAAAAAGAATAACAACACAGAAACCTGGACAGAAAGCGTCAAGAGAAGGATGAGACGTAGAAGATTTTCAAGAGCCCAAAAAGTAAGGTGAGTACCAAATGGCCTTGAGCAACAAATGCCTAAGATTCGAGGAAGATAATAAAGAACTAGAGGAAACAAGGCAGCAAGTGGCAACAGTCATAGAAGAAGCAGCGACAGGAACCATTGGAAAAAAGAAGAAGCGCCCCAAAAGAAGGTGGTTTGACAGAGAATGTGAAGAAGCGCTGGAATTGAGAACAAATAACAGACTGACAATGCTAATAAACCCTACGAATGAAAACAAAGAAGAATTTCACAGAACAAGAGCACAGACAAGGAGATTACTCAGAACTAAAAACAAGAACTACCTAGAACACCAAATAGGGAAATAGACAGGGATAGAGGCACGAATCAGACAAGAAAGTTCTTTAGGGAAGTAAAGAGAGTGAGGAGGAATGGGAGTGTATGAGGAACGAAAGGCATGAGAAATGAAAGTGGAGAACTGATAATGACGGAAACGGAAATTGTTGAACGATGGAAGGAGTACTGTAAATAATTACTAAATATTGAAAGGGAGACAGAGGAAGAAGAAGACATTACCATCCACTCAGCGGATATAATAATACCATCACCAACACTCCAAGGAGTAAAAAATGCGATAACATATCTCAAAGATCATAAAGCACCAGGCAATTATGGTATAAATGCAAAGTTGTTAAAAAAGGGGGGAAATGTTTTACACCGAAAAATATATGAAATGATCCTGCATATATGGGTATAACAGAAAATGCCTAAAGATTGGAGCGGAAGTATCATACTACCTATACATAAGAAAGGAAACAAAGAAGAATTTAGAAATTATAGAGGAATATCACTTATCAACACAACATACAAAGTATTGGCAACCATACTACTGAGAAGGTTGACCCCTTATGCGGAAGACGTTATCGGCGACTGTCAATGCGGGTTTCGTACTGGAAGGTCAAGGATAGATCAAATATTCACGATCAGACAAATATTAGAAAAGAACTGGTAATTCAACCGGGATGTTCACCAAATCTTTGTTGATTTCCAGCAAGCATATGACTTTATAAAAAGAAGCAGGTTGTGGTTGGCAATGCTAGAAATGGGCATCCCAAGGAAATTGGTGGAGCTAACACAAATGTGCGTGGGCACAGGTGAGGATAGGAAGCAGAACATCAACTCCATTTAAGGGTAACATCAAGACTCAGACAAGGAGATCCCCTTTCACCGTAGCTTTTCAGTCTGGCCTTGGAGTATGCGGTTGGTAAAATAACATCGGAACTAACTGAAGGTTTTGCTAAGCAGGGTTCAAAACAATTGTTGTCTTTTGCTTATGATATAGAACGGTGGTTTATTCAACGGGAGATATGAGAGAGGTGTTCTCCCAACTCGAGTAGGAAGCAGGCAGCCTGGGTCTACGAGTAAATGAAGAAAAAGCGAAATACATGGTAGTAACCAAGAACCCAAGGCCTAGAATCAGACAGAATATTTCCATTAATGAGTACAACTTTGAAGTGGATAACGAGTTTAAGTACCTAGGAGCGATAATTACAGATGATAATCGAGTAGAAAGAGATGTCTTAGCAAGAATAATGGCAGGAAATAGGGCGCTATATTCTCTTACAATACTCTTGAGATCTAAACTGTTAAGAAGACAATCCAAATTAACAATATACAAGTCAATTATTCGCCTGGTGGTTACATATGGCAGCGAAACCTGGACCCTTAATCAACGGGAAGTAAATAAGCTTCTTGTCTTTGAAAGGAAGTTTCTTAGAATGATATTTGGACAGCAACAAGATGAGGCAACAGGACACTGGATAATACGCCACAATGCTGAGTTGTTAGCGCTGTATGGCAGTGAGAACACAGTCAGACACATAAAAGCTAATCGAATAAGATGAGCAGGGCATGTATTGAGATCAGAGGACCACATATTGTTAAAAACAGCATTCCTTGAGGGACCAGATGGTAGACGATCAATAGGCCGACCCAGGAAAAGATGGAAAGATGCCGTCGCAGCAGATGTATCTAGAATGGAAGTCCAACAGTGGGAAATGGAAGCACAAGATCGAGGAAGATGGAGGGCGATAGTGGATGCGGCCAAGACTCACCCAGAGTTGTAGGGCCAGGAAAAGGAAAAAATAAAGAAGAATTCAATCTTTTCGAGTAAGGGAAAGAATATTTTCGTAAATAATTTTTTTTTCTAAAAAGGGGAAGGTTCACCTTGTAATACTTTGTATTATATAATAATTATTTTATAATTCAATCACTTGATATATTGTTAATCTTAGTCAATATATTGTTTAGGTCCTAAATAAAAATATAAACTCAGATGTGCTTAGGCAATGTTTGTATTCACGGTCACTTGCGTGTGTCATCAACATTTTAGATAATATAACTCGATATAGTACTGTAAATAATTTATCAACATAATAATGAATAGGGGAACTGTATATAACAACATGTATATACTCACCTCAATTAGTTCTGTAGCTTTAGTTTAGGTTTCTTAGTGTGAATAGATAGTGAATAAAGCAAGTGAAAGTATAATGGTTCCCTAATAACTTACTCCTTCATATCAGATCCTGTTATTCCATGACCACCCTTCACATCTATCACACAATAAAACAGATATCGAAATTCAAATGAGCATAGCACCGACAACGGCTGTCATGCAACAATTCACTAAGGAAAAAGTAAATAAATCCAATTATAGCTGAAATGGTTTTTACTCGCTTCCTCAATATTAATACCTAAATAGGAAAGTATGGAATTTCTGCAATCAAATAATTTTAATTTTTAAATGTTAGTTTTTGCAATAAATCAGAAACAATAAGGACAATAAGGGAGTTGGTAATAATAAAACAGTTTCTAATCTTGTACACATCATATGCAAGCTATTCTAGTTTAGTATATAATGTGATTAAAATAAAAAAAATATACGTTGGTCTTATAAAACCATTTTATCTTCTAGTACGATATTCTACATAAATTAATATAAATCGCAAAATACGTGTGAACGATTCTCAAATCTTCTTATAGATATTCTGTGGTATTTGCCTTGGCGCGTTATCTAGAGATGTGGATACAGTCAAAGTTTAGTAAACTTTACTCATAGTTAAGGAGTAATCACACTTACATCCCCTAATTTCAATTTAGCAAAGAGTAACCGCGAGATACTCATAAAGAAGAGATTAACACATATTAGACTAATTGTTCGTCATAGTATTTTGGGAACATATCACCCAATTTCACTAAATTTCCATACATTAATTGATTATTTTCGTGAGCAGTTAGAAGTAGAACGCTTTAACCAATATATTTTTTCTACGGCTATAACACTAAAACTGTTCTATTTTAACTGGTCTTGATAGATCAATGAGGGACATTGTATGTCTTACCAGATAAAACAATAACTTCATTGTGGTACAGTAGTAGTTATTATTAGACAATAAATCAGGTCTCCCATGGAATGTCAAATATCAAGCAATGACAGCTCTATTTACTTATAATTGTATAGCTGTGAAACGTTTTACAAAATCCTACGATGAGCAGCGAATATGAATTAACACTTACTCCTCCAGAAATAGCTGCTGCCGCAAATCAGACATGTTCAAGTATAATTCCGGAACTATCTAAGGAAAAATATAGAACGGCCTACAAATCATTTATAGATTGGTAAACGGAAAAGGCCCCCTCCTCAAATTCGGAGAATGTTTTACTCGCATATTTTCGTGAGTTATCTCAGAAATTAAAACCCTCAACTGTATTGGCACATTATTTCATGTTTAGGACTATGCTAAAGATTTACAAAACTGTAGAAATTGGAAATTATGAAAAACTTAGAGCATTAATTAAGAGAAATTCAGATGGCTACAAGCCGAATAACTCATAATTTTCTCTGCACACGATATCGACAAATTCATTTAAAACGCGCCCGATGAAATTTTACCTCTACTTGATAAGGTAAGTGTTAGTGATAGCGTTACAATCGATTCATTTGATATTTTAAACCAACCGCTCCATTTAAAATAAAATCAAAATTAAAGCGCTATCGTCGTGACCATTGGTCCTTCATAGCCTAGACACCGTACATAAACAAATGAATAGTAAGTTCACTCGACGTCGGCTCTTTGATGTAACGCTGTTAAAGGCTTTCCGAAAAACGAACGTAAAACCGCACGTGTCTCGAGTATACAGGGGTCGCGCGATTTACTACCGTCATAGCTTGCCACTTACTCGCCGTTACTCTCGACACCAGTATCCATCTCTTCTACTCTCTAGGTATTGGTTCGACTAGTCGACAGTGCTGTCTCGCTTTTCCTCTCGGGAGTACCAATGTAATATTAACTTTTCATTGATTTTTTAAACCTTCCGACGGCAGAAACTATTCTGGTTGTCTTAGTCTTAATCTCTTTGTGGACGTTGGGTTTGGTGAAGATGAACTTTTGCAGCTCGGTGACAAGCTTTACTAGATGCTCTGCGACTTTCTTATGTCAGTGCTTGATAGTAACCCTTCTTGCTGTACATGAAGCTCGTTTTTCTTCTCTTCAGTTTTTATTACTCAGTTGTCATTATACTTCAAGTTCACCAGCGCATCGTACGCGACGGTGCGTTCTACCATAGACTAGGAACGGGCGTACCCTCGGAGATAACACTCATACCCTAGTTCCCTGAGCCCCAGTCGGCACTTGGCCAGTCCCAGAATAGACGGACGGACAAGACTCGCCCAGGGCGCTGCGGAGTCAGTTTTTGCAGTCACTGCGTACTTCCTGATCAAGGCCCCAGTTGTCTGGCTCCTGTTCAACTGCTACCACTTACACCTTGGCAGAGCAAGCTCATATCAGTCGCAACTCACATCAACGAGAATAATCGGTGGAGAGCGCTAGCACTCCCAGCAACGGAAGATCTCAGTGGTTGGTCAGATGGTATGACCCACTCTTCATGTCTGAAGAGGAATATTGTCCAAGGGAGCTATTTTATTTCACCCCTACGCTTTGATCCTAAGAGCAGCGAGCATCCTCCCATCCGCTTGTGGAGACGCGTTGGGTAACAGAGTGTGTGAACTAAAGAATAGTAAACTCCCAAGAGAGGATCAAATAACAAACGAAATCAATATGGGCGACATATGTAGTTATAAAATATGATACAGAAAATAGTAACTAATAAACACAAAACCGAAATGATCTTCAAGAAAGAAGACGGGAAATATTCGAATAACTATCGAGAAATAAATTTACTGAACACAACACTTAAACTGACAAGAATAATAGCCGTAGAAATACATGAACGAATGATCCTTCAAGAAGATCAAGAAAATATCGAGCCATATATTTATTCCAAATATACACAGGAACACCTACAATGTTCTCTTATATTGGATTATATTTCTAAAAATATATAATTTGTTTTTTTTTGCACAACTTCATAATTATAAGACATCTATCCACCAGCTTCAAATGTTGATGAATTGATAAGTTTCTCAATCAGCCATGAGATCCTAACACTAATTCTGGAAATCCCCAGGTATCATTGAATTTCAACTACCGAGAGTGGCGGAGCAGATTGCTTCTTTTGAAATTCTATAGATGAAAAAAATACAGATGTATGTATATTTTATTCTGTGAATAATATCAAGTAAAATATGTAAAGCTGGTCTTGAGGTAATACAGAGTCACATTCCGAAAGATGGCAGTGAGCCTCATCTCCGAAGAATGGCGTTGCAAGGTGCGATTCACATGAATTTTTTGGAGCGTCAAAATCACATGGATTAAGCTCCTGAACTACATCTAATTTGTTCGGCCGAAATTTCAATTCTTCATAGAGGATCTGCCTCACAGAAAGGGCAGAAAACCTAACAGTAGCAGCATGTTTTCGAGCAGAGCGCGTAGAGGACCACAAAATAGAGTGCCTTATCAAATAGAAGTTTTTGCGATGCTCTCACTGTTCGTTGAAGTCCAGGTTTCTTCTTTATCACATCAACATCTTCCCTGAAAACACGGAATGAACGTTGATAATCGAGCGACCATTACTAAAATATGCCTGTACAGTGAGCGCGCTTTGCACCTTCGTCCACTTCATGCTGCTAACTGAAGTAAGCGGCATACAATTTTACGACCGACTCTTTGGGCATTGCCTACTCTCACCTTTGTCTCGGATTATTTAGACGAGAAGAGGAGAATACCAGGTGTTCTCGAAGTTTAGTCCTTTTACGAAAACTTAGAACCCAGTTTATACATTGAACATTCTAAAGAAGGATGTCAGTAAGTACTTGCGAATATATTTAGAAGTAGAACAGTATGAATGAATAAAATAATTAATTTTGCTCCTAAGCCCTGTCCTTAGGTAATTAGCTCTTGCTATGTTTTCAGTGACATAGATAAAGGGCAGTTCGACTGAACGTACCTAAGTATTAACGTTAAGTTTTATGTTTTCTTTATAGGTTCCTAGACGATTATAGTAGGTAACTTCGTATATAGTTTTTTTATTAGTTCCGTTAGGTTAATGTTGATGATGGGTGAAGATATTGTCCATGGAGAGGGAATTTGAAATGAATATATGTCGTAGATGTTAGAAAATTGATTGTGCATATATGGGTATGTTTATGGAGAGGTTAAAAAATACATTATGGTTGTAACGACACAGTCGTCTGAATATGAAATAACACCGATAAATAATCAGAAAACAGAACACTACACGAGCCAAACTAGACAGAGTTGGGCACCCAGCACCGAGAGGGCAGCACCTTCGCCATTCCGCTAATAACTTGACAGATACTACCAAAGCATACTTTCTGCGATATACCAGGCAAGCTCTATCCTTACGTATAATAACGATAGGAAGCTTCAACGGAAAATAACCGAAGTGTTGCACTATATTCCGGAGCCTGTTGAGCCTGGAATTGTGAACACATAAACATCCCGCTTGTCGTTGACCCCTCGGTGTGCGTTGAACCCGAGGCTAGACGCTAAGCAAACCCTGTATAACGGACGAAATCCTAAAGCGTGTTGAGGTTAGGGCGGACGCCAACTATCCTAGGTCAAACCATGTAGCGTGATGGGCGCAGGACCGAGGCCTTCCCGATTAGCCGACATTCCGGAGCGGGTTGAGCCCGGGACGGAAGCAAACTTCCTCCGAGATCACGCTGTGCGTTGAACGCGGGATCTCGACCCTGACACACCCCTTTGGTTATAGCTATAGGAACCTAGCGTCCCAGTGAGGAATCCGGACAACCGAGAAGAATCATCCGCGACCCAATCGGACGACCACCCTAGAGAGACTGCCCTCCTCCAGGACCAATAAATCGTGTGTATAATAATTATTGTACAGAGCTTTAGATTTTAATTGTAAATATTTATTGTAGTTTGGATAAAGAAGTATATCTAACCATCCAACCCCTTTAATGCTCTACCACACTGACGAACCCTTACAAATGGCACCCGAGCAGGTGTTACGAATGGCGCCCGAGTAGGGTTAACCGTTACAAATGGCGCCCGAGCAGAAGGTTAGATAATTCAAATGGCGCCCGAGCAAAAGGCTAGATAAGGAAAACAAAGATAACAGATATAACAGAGCAGCCAGGGAGGAACCAAGCATACAAAAGCGGCAAAATCAGACAGGAACATATCATGAGCGAACACGGACAATACGCCGACGTGGGATTAGAGATAGCGGACACAAAAGTAGGATGGATATATACAAGCTCAAGAAGAAAGAGCTAGTGAAGGAACTACAAAAATTCGAATTAGACACAAGCGGTAATATGGACACACTACGGGCCAGAATGGTACATTTTATAAGGAAACAGATAGGACATAATAACAAACAACATGAAAGCAGCATACAAGAATCTGAAAAACCTAGAGAAAGAATGTACACTGCCGAAGACAGCGAGTCCGAAGATAGACATAGTAGGTACAATCACAAACACGTAGATTGCACAGAACTGGACAACATAATATACCTTGATGGCTCAAAAGACTCGATAGAGTTCATTGAAAGGTTGCAAGAACTCAAAACATGCTACCAGCTAAACGATGAAGTTATACTTAGAGCTCTGCCAGAAGTGCTAAAAGGCAAAGCAATTCTTTGGTACCGGAATAATAAACATCTCTGGGAAACCTGGCAAGATTTCGTAGATGATTTCGAAACATTTTATGTATCATTAGATTTATCAACATACTTAGAAGAAAAGATAATGGAGAGAAAACAAGGAGAAAACGAACCGTTTAAACAATATATCACAGAAATTCAGACATTAAAGCGGAGACATATGGGCTTAAACAACTAAAAAGGATATATAGAAATATGAACCCGAAATACAAACTTCACGTCCAAAGAAATGAAATCGCATCAATAAGAGACCTCACACGGCGAATAGACGAACTAGGAAGTATCCGAAAAGAAATCGAGAAAACGGGCAAACCCGAGAGTAAGACCAATTACGACAGCCGCACGGGGCAAAGTCCGCGAAACAAGAGCAAATTACCGAATTACAACCGACAAGATTGTTGCTGGAGATGCGGTAAAAGAGGATATAGAAAAGAAACTTGCTACGGGAGAAAAATATTATTTTGCAGTCACTGCGGAACAATAGGAACACCGTCAAATAAATGCAGTTGCCGGAATTCGGGAGACGTCACAAGGGCCGATTCTTCGAGAAACAAGATGAGCACAATAAAATCCTCTACTACGAACAGTTACAGTATATTAGAAGATAAAAGACCGCACATAACAATTTTTACCCAAAACCAACAATAATTAAATGCGTTAATCGACACAGGAGCACAGAAATCATACATAGGGACAAAAGGCCTGAACAAAATTAAACACTCCAAATATAGGACTAACCTAGAAAATACGGCGGTTACTTTAGCAAACGGATATAAAATGAAAATTACAAAGAGCTTTGTTATTCCGTGTACAATAGCTAAACGAGAGGGCAAGACAAAATTCCTCTATCTATCGAACCTAGGAGCCGAAGCAATTCTTGGAGTAGCAGATATTGCAGAGAGGAAAATACCATGGGCAGACCTGTTAAAAGAAGCCGACTCAACCCCAGAAGAGCAAGAAATTTATAACAAACTAACACAGATAGATCACACCGTACAAAGCCCAAAGGAACAACAGGAAAATCACAAGAAAACGGACAACCGAAAAATACAAAAAATAGAACAAGAAGAAAGGATACACGAAGATAAAGTATTCATAGAAAGATGACAGAGTATAAGATACAATAACAAAAGACAACAGGCAGTAGTTAACATGGAAGAATTAAACCAAACAGAAGCTAACCCCAAGTTTAATATTAATCCGGAACTACCAGCATTAGAGAAGAAAAGACTAGAAAAGCTTTTAGAAACAGAAATGAAAAAGTTCAACAACAGCCGGGGAGTAACACCATTGGCAGAACACACAATAAAACTTAAACACAGCACACCTATCAAACAGCGGTATAGACCGAGGAATCCGATGGACTACATAAACGTAGCACCGAAGAAAAGTAAAGCATATTGGTACGAGAAAAAGAAAACAGAAGTAGTAACACAACCGCATAAGCATTCGGATTTCACAATCATAGACGACAAATTAAAATACTATAAACCAAACCGCAGAGATGCGAGACGTACTCGACCTGTACGACGAGGGCATATGACAAATCCAAGAGAGAGAATTGGACCGACCTCCAACACCAGGAAAATCACTCGAGCAGAAATGGGACCAGTTGGTAGGAAGGAGAAACCAGTCCCTACCGGTGAAGGACCACTAATCCAACGCGTGCCGGAGCAAATAAGAAATAAGCTGAAGACAGGAAGGAGAAGGTACCGATACAGGCTAGCTAACGGAGAGAGTATTAGCATACAGTACGGAGCTGAGCCAAGCAGAAAAAACCGATCACTACAGCAACCCACACCGCTGACGCGGAACCAAAATTTTTTCCCAACATTTTTACGACCTGGGAGGGGTGTAACCACACAGTCGTCTGAATATGAAATAACACCGATAAATAATCAGAAAACAGAACACTACACGAGCCAAACTAGACAGAGTTGGGCACCCATCACCGAGTGGGCAGCACCTTCACCTTTCCGCTAATAACTTGACAGATACTACCATAGCATACTTTCTGCGATATACCAGGCAAGCTCTACCTTACGTAGAATAACGATAGGAAACTTCAACGGAAAATAACCGAAGCGTTGTACTATATTCCGGAGCCTGTTGAGCCTGGAATTGTGAACACATAAACATCCCGCTTCTCGTTGACCCCTCGGTGTTCGTTGAACCCGAGGCTAGACGCTAAGCAAACCCTGTATAACGGACGAAATCCTAAAGCGTGTTGAGGTCAGGGCGGACGCCAACTACCCTTCCCTTCCCGATTAGCCGAAATTCTGGAGCGCGTTGAGCCCGGTACGGAAGCAAACTCGCGACCTCCGAGATCACGCTGTGCGTTGAACGCGGGATCTCGACCCTGACACACCCCTTTGGTTATAGGAACCTAGCGTCCCAGTGAGGAATCCGGACAACCGAGAAGAATCATCCGCGACCCAATCCGACGACCACCCTAGAATGACTACCCGCCTCCAGGACCAATAAATCGTGTATATACTTATTATACAGAGCTTTAGATTTCAATTGTAAATTAATATTGTAGTTTGAATAAAGAAGTATATCTAACCATCCAACCCCTTTAATGCTCTACCACACTGACGAACCCTTACAAATGGCACCCGAGCAGGTGTCACATTAGTGAAGTAAAAAATTGTTTTAAACCATGATTTTGGAAACGAAGGTGCAAAGTATCAAAAACAATGCTTAAACACGCCAGTATTAAGATTTGATACTAAATTTGATCATAGGGATAGGGGTTTTCGAGAAAAAAAAATAAATAAGGGTTGCCCTTTTCTCAAATATCTTGAGAACGGTGATTAATAGGAGAAAAAAGGTCGAGATGAAAGTTGTAGATCATAAAATTCTACATAAAAAAAATTTTATCCATTCTTTTATCTGCGATAGTTTAGCGGTAAAAAAGGAAAATAAGTTTTAAAATGTTTAAACTCGTTCAGGCGCCTTATTCTTAACACGGCACTGACGCACATTCCACAGATACGTCATCGCATGCAATATACAAAACAAGCGATAACGAAGGTCTTGTTATTTTGGAATGGCCCCGTTGGGTTTAGAAAAAGTAGACGTTTTTTTATTTATTTCTGAAGAAAACTCATAAATATTGAAGTTACATGTAAAGTTTATTTCAATAAATGCTTAATATTCGCTTTATCGTAAATTCAAAATTGCACTTATATTTGAAACGATTTTACCGCTTAATTTGTGTGTACTTTTTTCCCCCTCTACCTCACGATTTGTTAATAATGAAGTGACTGGAAGAACCAAAGTACATCGTGAAAAGTAACGTTCTGTTGTAGACTTCAAGACATACTTAAATTGTCTATCACTGTCTACGTTTAACAAACGGCTATCGATACATTTCCCTCTACAGGCAGTATAATGTTCTTTTTCTTCTCTTTAAGTGAGGGGTGCCAAATATAAATTTGAAATCTATTTTCAACTTTGAAATTGATTTTTTACATCAAAATCTACTGAAATGAATCCGAAAATAGAAAAACGATTAAATAGAGTTTTAAGGAAAATTTTGAATTCATTTTAAAATAAGAAATTACGATATTCTTTTCATTATTGAAGAAAACGGTATGTAATATTGATATGAAATTTTCGTATTAAACAAAATATTTTTCTGGTTATAATGAATAACACAAATATTTTTTCGCGTTTTATCATAATTTGTAACAGGTGTTAGAAGTCTACACAACAAATCGATAAAATGAAATAGTTAATAGCAATTTCAGTAGAGGATTTTTGGCCTTGTTTGGAGGATCAGTCGGTTAACTTTTTTTTTGTTGCAACAATAATGTTGACACTTTTTTATATTTACAAAAGAATATATTATTTTTTAAGTATTGTATAAAATATTTTCATAATATATCCGTTTTTTTCTCTTACATTATATATTTAAGCATTTTTAAAAGTTGAATTAAATCAATTTAATCTAAAAATCTACAAAATTAAATTCTTCATATTCGATTAATTGAACCATTTCGTCGGCACTATTGGTATCCGATTCATCGTGGAATGTTGCTTCATTATCATCCCCGCTGAAACTATTATCATCGTCATCATCATCAATATAATTTTCTTGTATCACTTCTCCAGAAATATTGTGACAACTTGAGTCGTTACAATTTTCACACAATTGAGTGCACAACAAGCCAGCTTTTTTGCATGTGCATCTAGCAGTTGTGCAGTTGGCTCTACACTCACAGCTGATCTGAAAATAAAATAATTGTAAGGTGTATTATTATACTAATAATTGTATAAATACAGGTATCAATCAACTTGAAAAATTGATAATTACCTGTTTTAATAAATCTTTGGGAGCTGGACCATCAGTGTTTACAACAGGTAGCATCATCGTGTTGGTTTTTTTCCATCCCCATTCTTCAGGATTTAAGTCGTTCCCCAACGATTGTTGGACTTGATAAAAAACACGATATTCGTGTTGGCGCAATGCCGATGCAGTTGGTGGAAGTGCTGCAAATGATAGTTCTTTTTTTAGATTTTCAGTTTTTTCTACTGATGACGTGAATAAGTAAGTTTTATCTTAATTGATCAATTGTTATATCCACTGATGTTTTATCTAATTTATATATATTGAAAATCAATTTTTCAGCTGCTGCACTAATTGTTCCACTAGAACTTTCAGGATTATAAAAACATTCATATGAATTTTGTAAATCTTTGTTTTTTAGCAAAATATTTGTTATTAATTTTTTTCCTTTTCGGAATAAAGCACTCTTGGAATCACAACCACCGAATGCATGTGCGAAGAGAATAAATGGTTGAAATTTGGTGTGTGAAGCTGTCGAGTAAAATCTATATGGTTTTCTGCCAGCTGTTATTTTACAAAAGTTCAAATTGGAAAGGTTCGAAGTGAGAGCAATCATTAAAACAGATAAATCTGTGTCATTACCAGTAACAATTACTGGAATGTTACTTTTTTTTTTGTGTTTGAGCATCGACATCTAGGTCATTGTGCTCGTCGATATATCATTGGGGTAATTTATATTTTATAAAATAAATTTGTGGACTTTAGATAAGTTATCACCTGGTTAAGCTCGTCATTTTGGTTTCTAAGAATGTTTTCGATCTGGGGTATTTTGAGGAATTGTCTGTGAAAATTGAAGGCTGCACAAGTTAATATATGTTGGGTTGTCAGTGGGATGCCGCACTTCTCACATCTGGGTTTGTTCTTTCCAAGGAGGAGGTGTAAATGGGTTAGGTTTGTGTGGCCTATCCTTAATCGGCTGAGGACGACTTGTTCACGCCTTGTGAGAGTTTTGGGGTAGAACCATTTTTGTACGCTCGGTTTAATGTGTCTTAATTGTCCGTCATATGTATTCCATCTGTTCTGCCATGCTTCGTAAATTTTATTCTTTATATCCGTTTTCATATCCAGGAAGGTGTTAGGTATGCCTTTGTCAACTGTTCCGCTTGTGGCTTTTTTTGCTACTAGATCAGCTTCAGTATTACCGGTAATATCGGTATGCCCAGGTATCCACATTATTGAAATAGTCCTTTGCATACTGTATAGATGGGTTGATAATTCTTGAATGCGTACAACCCATTCATTTGCAGAGAAACGATTTTTTGTCGAGAGAGTGGCAGTTAAGGAATCCGTACAAACTAAACATTTTTCAAAGCTGCTCTGACTGAAGTACAACAACGCTTGCCATATTGCATACAACTCGGCATTAAGTATACTAGACTCTTGGTTTAGGGTCCAAAAGAAGGAATCTACACCGATTACGATTGCCGCCCCTGTTCCATTATCTGATTTGGAACCATCTGTGTAGATGACTAAATGTTCGTTGTATAGATCCATTTGTTCTAAAAATAGCGTTCGGTAGATCGATGGAGCGGTATCTTCTTTTTTGTATTTACTGAGAGATATGTTTATTTGTGGTAGTTTTCTTAGCCATGGAGGAGTGTCATACGTATAGGTCATTTTTTCTATTTGTAAGTTTATCCTGTACTCTTCAGATGTGTCTGAAAAACGAATACTGGATGGTTTAGTTGAACTACGTCTTAGTGTGTGTGGACTGGGAAGGTTTGTGAAAATCTTGTTATTTAAATGGTTGGGTAACGTTTGTATTTTCACGCCATATGTTATGAGCTGCATATCTCTCCTTAAGTTTAGGGGTAAGGACGAAGCATCGCATAAGATTGCTTCTATAGGGCTTGTTCTAAATGCACCGATTGCATGTCTTACTGCGAGATTTTGGATTTTATTTAGCTGGTTCAAGTGTGAACGTCTTGCAGAACCATAAACAATACAGCCAAAGTCAATTTTGGATTGCACTAAAGTTTGATAGATGCGTAATAAAATTTCTCTGTCGGACCCCCATCGGATACTCGACAAACATTTGATAATGTTAATAACTCTTCGGCATCTGTTAATCAGATATTCAATGTGCGGTCTCCAGTTTAATTTTTGGTCAAGTATCATACCTAATAATTTTGTTTTATGTTTTATCTCGATATTCTGACTTTGCAGCTTTAGTTGTGGTTCGGCGTGGTCGGATCTTAATCTGCAGAAATGGATGGCGTGGGACTTCGAAGGTGAAAATTTAAAACCGCTGGCTCTAGCAGTTTCTTCTAGGCTGTTGATTTGTCCTTGTAATGAATTCTCAATTTCGGGAATTGAATGACTGTAAGAATAAATGGTTAGATCGTCGACAGATAAAGCTGCTTTGGTGTTTTCTCCGATGTTACAAACAAGACAGTTAATTGCAATGGCAAAAAGAGTTACGCTAAGAACTGAGCCTTGTGGTATTCCGTTTTCTAAGGCTCGTGTTGATGAAAATTCATTGTCAATTCTTACACAAAAGAATCTTTCCGAGAGAAAATCATTTAGAATATTAGGTAACGCTCCACGGAGGCCCCATGTGTGTATTTGTTTCATTATTGCATATCTCCAAGTCATGTCATACGCTTTTTGCAAGTCGAACATGACTGCGACGAGGTGTTGTCTTTTAGAAAAGGCATTTTGAATGTCAGTCTCTAATGCGACTAGGGCATCTAGAGAGGAGTGATTTCGTCGACAGCCCACTTGGAGGTTTGATAGAAGGCCGCGTGATTCTAGCACAAAGGTTAGTCTCTTGTTCACCATTTTTTCAAATATTTTTCCGATACACGATATTAGTGAAATTGGTCTATAGTTTGTAGGATTTGTCATTGAATCTCGATTTTTTAAGATCGGGATAATGATAGCCGTTTTCCAGTTACTAGGGTAGGTATTCGCTGACCATATTTTGTTGAAGAGAGTTAAGAGTTTCTCTTTCTCGTTTCTACGTAAATGAGTTATCATTCCATACATAACTGAGTCCAGTCCCGGTGCACTATCTTTGCAGGTATTAAGGGTGTTGGCCAGTTCGTCGAAAATGAAATGTTACTTGTTTCTGCTATTGTAATAGCTGTTTTAACCATTAAAACATCAGCATCTTTACGAGCTATTTGTACGTTTATATTATTTTCTTTCAAGTATGCTGTTAAATGGTCAACGAATTTTTGTTTGTTTGCGATGTTTGATAAAAATTTTGGTCTCGTTAATGGATTCAGCATTTCAGGTGTAAAATCTATATCAGCCGCCGTATTTTTCTCTTTTCGACGATGTCGTTCGTATGATTTTATTCCAATATTTTCTATGCTATATCCATCAAAAATAATGTACGCATGTGAACCAAATTGATTGTTTACGTATCGCAATATATATATATATATATATATATATATATATATATATATATATATATATATATCAATTATTTGTATGTATGCATAACCATGCGGCCATGATACCTGGTGCAATAACCATCAACCGTCTATAACAGGAATGTGCTCGCTGATGATCCTGACAGGATTTTAAATATTGATGGTGTGGAACACTTTATACAATTCTGATTTCGGTGTTTTTCTCATAAAACCATGGTTATCAAACAAACTCAATGGAAATGGCGACAGTTCATCCTGGATATCATTTTTCCCAATTAAGATCAGTATAACTGAGCAGTGATATAGAAAACCAGGAAAACTATATCTGCTGATATTTACAATTATCACTTAAGAAGACAGTTTAAACGTGGAGAACTGCCTAGATTTATCTGTTCATTGACGACATCATATTGTGGGTTCCTTAAGTGTCTTCTGATTTCTAATTCTTCAAGGAAATCCAGTAATTGTTTCTTATCACAAATATATAGTACTTTCAGTTCTGTGTTAGGTGTCAATAAATGATTGGTGTCAAGTAGATGTCTGGCGTAGTGGGATTTATTTGGTTATTTTAATATGTATGCTCGTAAGTGTTCACTGTATCGGATTTCAAAATTTCAAAGGGTCTGATAAACAATTCCACAGTTTCAATAAATTACTTATTAGTTCATCTTTATTTAAAAAATCTATTAAAAAAAGTATGTGACACCGTCGCATAACACAACAATACAAAACTTAACCATAAACTATTTTGTCATTTTTGAGCAACCTAAAGTGCACCCTTACCGGTTTTTAAAACAGAATAACCAAATGAAACCGGGTTTTCATAAAATATAAAAAAATATATAATATAAATAATAATAAATAATATCACTATTATAATGCCAAAAACACAGAAATTACTGAATATAAACACTAGCAGTAATGTACCACATCGCAAGCTGACCTGCTGTATGTACAATCTACACGTAAAAACACGCTTGTATGCGATGACGTATTTGCTGCTGTGGGGTGTGCGTCAGTGCCGTAGTAAGAATAGGCACTTGAACGGGTTTAAAAACTTTAAAACTTATTTTTCTTTTTTACCGCTAAATTATTAATGCTAAAAAAACGATAAGATCTTATTTATGTAGAATTTTATTATCTACATTTTTTATTTCGATCTTTTTTCTTCTATTAATCACCGTTCTCAAGATATTTGTGAAAAACACATTTTTCAACCCTTAGTTATTTTTTTTCTCGAAATATCCTATCCCTATGATCAAATTTGGTATCAAATCTTAATACTGGCGTGTTAAAGCATTGGTTTTTATACTTTGCACCTTCGTTTCCAAAATCATGGTTTAAAACATTTTTTTACTGGACTAACATGGTTACATGGTTAACAGGGTTAACTTGATTAGTGGCGTTTGAAGCAGCATAAAGAAGACTTGAGTATTGCCTTCTATCAGTAAGAGTAATTTCTCTAACTGTACACTAAAGTATTGAATTGGGCTAGTATGGAAAGTACCTAAAGATATGCGGATGTATCTTGAGTACCATTGAGTAATTAATTTTGTACAGATTAAATCTTTGTGAATGTTCAAAAAGCTCCTCCAATTCTTGTTGCAAGTGATTCGCTGACAAAATGTCCTCAAATGCTAGATAAGGAATTTGCATTTCAACTAATATCGAAAGATATTGTATCATTTAATATTCTTTCAACTACCAGAATCAAATATCAAATAGTACAAGAATAGTACCAAGTTACTATTCTATTCTAATTAAATACATTATTATTGTATAAAATTATCTAGATCGTTAAAGCTCTTGCATAATAATGATATTATCGGTAATAAGGTTTGTTCCAGCACACGATGAAAGTAATTCGGAATTGTACTGGGTATGCGCCGTGGGAATTTAGTGTTCCAGCGATTATTTTGGAAACTACTAGTTATGCTGAACTACTAATTCGATGTTCCAGCAATTTATCAACATACAATAGAACCGTTCTAGAACGGCTCGATCAGTTCTTGATCTTGAGCAATTATTTCAAATTTTCTCATATTTCACGCAAGCGCAGCGCATGTTTCAGTTTTGTTTTGAGTTCATTTATAACAAATCAAAAGCAGTACATTTGCAACAAACTTTCAAACGAGACATAATATATGTAAGGTTTTTTCCAATTTTGTATATTTACTTCAAATATAATCATTTATAAAAAGGTTTACTACTTCGTTAATGTTAGAATTGTTGAATAATCTGCACGTTTCTGTTAAGTTGCGAAATTTACCTTTTAATTTTTTTAGCATTGTGAATCAATTGATTATACGTATACGAAGGAATAAACGGCCCAAAATGAAGGTTACGTCGAAGAGACTGTTCTAATATTTAACAATTTGGTGGAGAAATATAACAAAAGTGAATACTTTGATGCTGATGCGAACGGTAGAAATGGAAGCTAACATCAGAGCAACACGTGTTGGTATTTTTGTGGTTTGCTGGTCATTAAATAGCATCTTTTCGAAACGCCGCTGATTGTTTTAATGTTACAGCCAGTTCTCTTTTTGGAATAACCACATGAATTATTAGTTTTTTAAGCAACATGTCAGGCGATGTCATAAAGTGACCAAAAAATAGAAGAAATACAACAACACTTTAGTGAAAAGGGGTTTCCTGGTGTATGTGGTGTTATCTATGGTACTCATATAAAGATTACCTTCTAGCACCAAAAAATTCCAAACTAGTTAGACTTATTATTTGAATTGTCATGCTCACCAAATCAGTTCAAATTATGTGTTAGAACTATCCTACAACTCATTGCTGGAACAAACCTAGAATAATTAGAATTACGTTGGGCTACTCCATATTACTCAAAATATGATTTTCAAAGCAAAATATATTTAATTTAGTACGGTATAATCCTATTGTGAATAAATGTTCTCTTAGTATAAAGTCATGTTTTGTATAAAATGATTATAATGAATTTAGTCTTAAAGTTAGAATCTGTATATATTGAGTTTTGCGTGTATATATCATGTATCGAACACATATAAACTCTTGATGTGTGTCTCCCAGGAATAAAAAGTTTACGAAGGGGAGAATGGCAACAAATGTGAATCCTAAGGTACTAAAAGAACTTTACATTGTTAAAGTATGTGTATAGCTGTGCATTTAAAGATTTTCAGTCAATAAAGAAATATCTCACCGTTTTATTTCCCAAATTTCTAACTCGACAACTGAGATAGGCTGATTTTCCAACAAGGGCTGTTACGTTACTTGGAGTCAGAGCATCGAAGTAGGGATCAAAGCGATTTTGTGGAATGACATGTGGTCCCATTGGTAAAGGAGGAAGGGTCTCACTCTCTGGAAGTGAGTTATATCCAGATGCGGAAGATGCCATGCCTCCATTTACCAACAACAGATCTGAAAATAATGTGCGAGTTAGATATTTTTTATTATTCATTACTATAAAGGATGTATGATTTGCTAATTGTTCGAGAAACTCTTCTTTGCAAAACTGTAAATGTGGATAGAGTATAGATTGGCATGAGAAATATCTCTTTAAAATTGTTCAACATCCACTTTTGGTTATAAATCAGTAAACAGTATTTAAAAATCACCTAACATAATAAAATTATTGTTTTTCATTGATATCAAGATAGAATGGACTCTTATTTCACAAATACCCAATACGTAATTTGTCACATAATATTCCTTAATTTTCTTAAAATTCAATTCTTCAATTCAATGGAACATAGATGGTTTTTAGCATTGGTTCAAATTATTATTCAAGAATACTATCACAATATTATATGTCATTAGGGATTCAATCTTACTATGGAGCAAGATACCCCAGTAATCAATTTCATTATATTCCCAAAGCTCGAAACAGTTTCAGACGTGCCAGTGATGGAGAGTTTTTTTGTTGATGGGACTACCTATAAAATGTTTTAAAATTGTAATACACACACATATAATATATATATATATATATATATATATATATATATATATATATATTGCTATGTATTTATTGAGATCGTTCCCGATTTGGGACCCAATTGACATATACTATTTGATGTAGGTAACTGTTTATATTGATGAATATATGATGAAATCTATTGATCCACTTGATTATTATTGAAATAATCGAATTAATTCTTATGTTTAGTTTTAAAGGAAATATATAGTTAATTTGTTTGCAGTTTTAATTTTGTTATTATTATTATTAATCTACTTTATGTGCGCCAGAAATAGTACGAAGCACTCGTTAGTAACAGGAATCTGATAGAGGTAGAGATACTTTAAGAAAAGAATGAGTCAGACATGAACCATATAATGAATTATAGAAAACTTATTGTCATTACCAATGTTCCTTATTATGAATTAAAAGATATAATGCAGTTCTTATGATGATAAATAATTCCTTGCACAATATTTAAATATAATTCTCATAACTAACAGTTTGATTCCAACTTTTATTATACGCAAAATTGAAATATAAACGTTAATATTATGGAACCGTGATATCACGCTACCTGATCAATCCCAACTCTACAATTTTGTTGAAATGTGAGGTTCCGTCCGCGCTCTTAAATTGTTTGGAAAATGGAGTTATGTGTAAACAATGTTGAGTATTCGATGAATTATTGTTGTTCAAATGATGTATAAATAAATTGTAAGCCAACAAAATCAACAACCTTCAACTTTTTCAATGTTCCTTTTTCTTGTTGAAATAAATAAATGTTTTTTTTAAATCAACCCTAACTATTGTTACGTTCTTTTTGACATTTTTACCACGTTCTATGATATTTCGAGACGGCACTAATATCACTCCTTATCTACACTTAACCTAATTATTGATAAATGTCAATTTCTGCATGAAATATTATTCATTTGACATTACCTTAATAAAATTGTTTAAAATGTTTCTACTGTATACAGTGTTCATCAAAAAGTAATAATAATGAAGAAAATAGAATTATGGAAGTTTGTTTCGGGAATTTATATTATTGTATATTAAAAATTATATGATCAGAAATATAATTATTGAGATTTGCTTATAATATATTATATTCTTTTTTAAAAGAATAATACATCGCACATACTCTTTTGTGTATACAATGTGCATGTCGGCTTATTTATCATTACGTTAAAGTTATAGTATATATAGTATATATATATATATATATATATATATATATATATATATATATATATATATACTATCAATAAAAAATCAGATATAAAAAATCTTAGTGAAATTTACTCTTTTTTACTGCAAACAACAAAATTTCAATATGATTCGGGATTTACATAATTCTTCAATTTTATCATAAAAATATCTATATAAAAATATTCAATTTATTCCCCCACCTGTTGTGGTTTTTTGTCGTATTGGAATGTGTACCTACCATCAATAAAAAGAATTATAACTAGTTTCGTATAATAACTTGATAGATGGATTTGCCGTTGGTGTGTGAAATGTCTCATTTTACGGAAAGAATATTTTAAAATGTAATGTCAATTTATTTAAGCTTTTTAGTAACTTCGACTTTGTCACGTTTTTTGTGTCACAACGTTATAACAACTATTTTTATTAATCTCAACATAATGTAAATATGCAATTTTTCCAATAGATATAATTTGTTATAGAACGGTTAGAGTTGTGTCATAATTCCCAATTTAATGATTTTTGTTAAGTTTGATAATGTTTAAGAGGAAATAATTCTATCACATACATATATTAAATAAAATATATTTTTTAAGCTGGTTGATTCTTGTAACATACACTCTAAGTATGAGAGATGAGAGTTTGTGGTGCTTGAATAGCTAGTTTTTCTGCATAATTAATAATAGTTTTCAAAACTCTTTGACTAAATATTTCAATGTAATGTATTAGTCTTGTTATTAAAAATAATTAATTCCGTACAGGATTATTCAGTATTATAGTCGGGTAAAATTTTGTCACAATTTGACCTTTTTGACAATTCATGTTTGTGTCGCCATCAGTGCTTTTTGTTGTGTTGGAACATTCTTGACCTTTTTGTGAGAGAGAAAGATTTTGCGATTTGTCGGGGTTGTTTTGGCTCGGTAGATTGTGGTGTTGGTCGCATTTAGTTTAGTTTTTATGATCTTTTGTAGTGCTCCCTGATGATGGAAATAAACGTTTCCGAAAGCTTGGAAATATTATAAAGAGTGTACTTTTATTTGCTGCTACCCCAATATTTTGCCAATTTTTTCTAACTGGTCAGCAAAGACTTCCAATCTTTATATATATATATATATATATATATATATATATATATATATATATATATATATATATATATAGAAGAAGTTGAGTATTAGTCGGCTGACTAAGTTAAGGAAAACAAAATTCTTAATAGGGTCTTCAGCCAAAGGAGAAATAAAAAGTGGACTCTTTATTCTGTTCAAGCTTTCGAGACTTCATCAGGAACTCTACAATAAATTATTAAATGTCAATACAAATAACAAGAATAGAAAATTATTACTTACGAAAGTGAGGTTAAATATGTTTGATGGAAATAAAATGTACATAACTGACGCTATTCTTACGAAATCATCACAACACGTGATAAACAAGTACAATGATGAAAATTAATATTAAAAGGAAAAGATAAAAATAATTCAATCACATGTTCAGGAACACGAGGAATTTCTTTATTAATGATTTGACAACTGACACAAACACAGAATCAAAATTCTGTCAACAAAATTCAGTGATGCCAATATGTATTGATACATGAAAGAAAGAGGAACAGGTGTAACAACTGAAATTTATTGTGAAATATTAAAGTTAGTGTTGGTAACATAAGACTGAAGACTAAGAAGGTAAGAGTAAATAATGCTGAGGTTATCAATATCAGTTCTGACATTCATAGCTTTAGGTTCTTTAAAAATGTGAGACATCTCCAAAAATGATCTCTTAGTGAGATTGGACTCGCGATCTAACACAGTGACACCATCGCAATCGGGTATGTGATCCATAGACAAAGTGTAGCTTGCCAAAGTGCAAGTTTCTCTGAAATTTCTAATATCAAGTTGTTAATAAAATGGAACATTATTACTCGTCGAATTTTAGACTGAATTTATTGATTTCTGGCATAATTGAAGCAACTTTCTGCTTGAAGTTTTAAACTTCGCTTTTTTTTGCAAAACGACGAGAGAATAAAATGTCCCAATGAACTGATTCGTAAATGTGCTTACATATTGAAATTTCTTATTTACTTTCATCACAATGGCTTAGCATTATCATCCCTAAAGTGGTTTCATAGGTAATATTCAGAGTATTGTCGCTTTGTTGATATAATTTTAAATCCTTTCAGGATGTTTATTTCTAACATCTATCATAACGAATTATATTGTTGAAGCTTATCGATTTGACAGCTTAAATTTAGTAATGGTTAATAGAGTATAGCATTCTAAGATTATTTTATTGGTAGAATTTTGCTCTCAACTTTTATCAGTATTGGCAGTGAATGAATTTATCATTAAACGCGATATTAATATACAGGGTGGCTGGACGAAAATGAAACAGAGAAATTAACAGGAACTGCGTCAACGTTTAAAAGAAACGCAAAGACCCGTCGATTTTTGATCAAAGGGGAACACTTTTTTCCGGTATTTTAGACTTCGCTACTTTCACGCCCTAACGGGGGTAAGCATCACCTCAAAAAATTTAAATGGAATTACATTTTTTCATTTATCAAAAAAAATTCAGTTGATATAACTTTAAATATTTCCTATCCTTTATAGTTTTTACATACTATCTTTCAGACTCTTATTGATGATAAGGTTTTATTCTGTTTTTATGCACAGTCACTTGTTTATTATCACACATCACATTAGGAGTCTTCTTTTCTATTATACTATAGGGACCGTATAAAGTTCTTGCGTTATATTTTATTTCACTTTTCATTTAAACTAAGTTATTAACGAAGTTAGATAGATTATTCAGTTAGTAAGGTTATACTTCTTTCCTCTTTAACTTGTCCTTTTCCTATATGACTACGTAGTTATCGTATATTCTGGAAGTGTTCTAGTATTGTTCGGCTGATCGGAGAAAATGCGAGAATATTCAAGAAAATTGGATTTGCTGTAAAAGGGTCGCGCAACAAGGAAAAGGAAATTTTTTATATTCCTTTATTTCTGTTAACTAATAATTAGAAATAAACCGTGTGTTACAAATTGGGTTAAGAAGAAACAAGGATTCCCGGCAAGAAATTAAGTGAATTGTTCGTGGCGGAGCTTAGAAGAGAGCTAGAGGAGCCAGATTTGGAAACCGAAGGTACCAAGACAGTTCTAGTTCCAGTTAAATACATAATTAGTGAAGGTATGAACCCTGATTTAGCGAAATTTGAAGGGCCCCTCAGCAAGTTCTCCCGTCAAATGTATAATATCGTGTTTTCCCAGCAAATGTCTACTCGGTAGAAGAGCAGTGCGAACAGAATAAAAGGCTGTCCCAGCAAATATCTACTCGGTGTGAAGCGCTGTCCGAACAGATGAGCAGGTTATCTCAGAAAATGGAAAATGGCAACATTATCTACTCGGTGTAAAGAGCTGTCCGAACAGAATAACAGTATCGCTGCAAATAGCCAACCAAAGAGACGAACTCAAGGAGTAAGTGACACAACTTATGGCCAACCAGCTAGAGGAGCTGACTTGGCAGATAGCAACTTAACGGGAGGAGCTGATCCTTCAATAAAAACTGAGCTATATGCCGAAGTCTGAAGACAACAAGACCCGGCAACTCACCACGAAGAGTTGGACAGCACTAATTCCAGATATTTGTGATCTACCATCAAACCACTAACATTTGACGGAAAAACTTTCCGGCTGAATTACTTTAAACAATTCAAAGCTGCGGTTAGGGCCAATAAATGGACGTCTCGGGAGATAACCATATCCCTTACCGTATCTCTGCGAGAAGAATCATTGGACGTGCTGTATTCTCTTCAAGCAGATGAAATTTGCCAATCCATCTGCATCAGAAGATCTACTGAAACGCCTGACAGTATAAGTTTCCATTGATGGCTTTAGGCATCAGGAGTTTCAACGAGCTAGCGCGCCCTAAGACCGCTACCGGGGAAACGACCAAAGTTTATGGAGAGATAAAAGTGAAAATACAGTTTGGTTCTTCGTCTCTATTATACTCGATACTAGTAGCTGACATCGATGAAGATGTTATCTTGGGCATAGATGTGATGAACTACTGTGGATTTCGTTCTGATCTTCGACGACGGATCCTGCATATTGGTACTAAAGAACTATTTTTGCATCGTAAAGAGGATGCCATTGTTCCAATAGCGCTTGCCAACGACATAAAACTCCCGGTGTATTGCGAGTGCGTGATAGCTGCCC
Source organism: Galeruca laticollis (assembly GCA_963921935.1). Classification (NCBI taxonomy): domain Eukaryota; kingdom Metazoa; phylum Arthropoda; class Insecta; order Coleoptera; family Chrysomelidae; genus Galeruca; species Galeruca laticollis. The sequence continues at coordinate 120,225,479 of OY998180.1, forward strand.
ATTTGTATGGAATCAAATAGAATCAAAGCTACGCCTAAGCAAAAAGACCTGGATATGGGAAAAGGAATTCTCATTGGAAAAACTCTCGTTTGGTTAGTCAACAAAGTACTCGTCCGATTGATAAACATGAACAGCCATTCTGCAACCAAGCGAGGGCTACTGAGAACGATGTTACCGACGAAATAGAGAATCTGATGAGTACCTTGGATCCATGGAAAGGAAATCAGTGGAAGACCTAGTTTGATGTCTTCGGTGCTAGGGAAGGACTCACATAGAGAAACACAGGATTGATACCGGCGATGCACGTCGTATTCAACAGGTTCCACAAGGGCTGCTCCTAGTCAAAAAAGAACAGGCGTATAAAGCCCTGCAGAAGATGATCCGAAACAGAGTAGTTAAATCATACATTACTCCCTGGTTCCCCAGTGGTTCCAGTGAAGGCGAAGGATGGATGAATGTTTGTCACTCAAAAAAACAGTTATCCGCTGGCCAAGAATAGACGACGCACTCGATACTCTAGCAGGTTCTACGCTAGTTGGCATTCAAGAGCGGATATTGGCAAGTGGAAATTTATCCCCGGGACAAAGCGAAGACGCCCTTCAGAGATGGATCGAGTTTTGGTAGTTTACGGTCCTCCCATTTGGCCTGTGCAATTCTTCCGCCACCTTGCCACCTTCGAACTACTGACGGACATAGTGGCTTAGGACTTAGAGGCTTATCATGGAAAAAGTGTCTCGTCATCCCGGATTATGTATAATGGGCAAAACGTTCAAAGAATATCTATTTAATCTCGAAGAAGTACTTAAGAGACTACAGACCGCCAGTTTGACACTAAACTTCAAGAAGTACCACCTGTTACAAAAAGAAGTCAGTTACGTAGGTCATCTTATATCACTGTTGACCTTCGGCATGTCAAGAATTTTTGAGATACTGCCAAACCATTGACACAACTAACTGGAAAAATAAAAGTTACTTTTAGGATAGAGAGAAGATACCTTTGAAACTTCAAAGAAACAGCTAACATTAGCTCCAATCTTAGGTCATCCGCGTCCGGAACGGGAAACTCATTTTGGAAACGGACGCTAGTAATCTGAAAGTAGGAGCCATCCTGTCTCAACTACAGGAAGGCAAAGAGTTTTTGGATACTTCAGCAAGACGCTATTGAAGTCAGAAGGGAACTACTGTGTTACCAGGCGGGAACTTATTGCGGTTGCGACATCTGTGGAGCACTTCTAGAAGTTTGTGTATGGCAAATAACTTCTGATTAGGACATATCACACCAGTTTAAAGTGGCTTCTCAACTTAAAGAACCCGGAAGGCCAGGTAGCAAGGTGGCTAGAAAAACTCCAAGAGTACGACTTCGAAATTGACCATAGACCTGTAACAAGACATTGTAATGCTGATGCCTTCTCTCCAAGGCCGTGCCGACCTGACTGCACACACTGCTGCCGCCTAGAGCATCATGAAGTGATGCTCCCCAATCAAAGTAAATCCAGACGACTGAACCTCTAAGATGAAGGACTAACAGGAAAAGGATCCCGTCCTAAAAAGATCCGGGAATGGAAACAAGTAGACCACCGGCCAACTTGATGCGAATTATCCGCATGCTCTCCTGCCTTGAAGACACATTTGGCACAGTGGAACTTCTTAACCCTAGACTAAGGTATTCTCAAGAGAATGATCGAGAATGCCGAGGGTAGGAAACAAAGAAGCAGGTCATAGTCGCAAGGAATAGCGTCTCGGAAATCCTAAGACAACTGCATGATGGTAGCTCTGGCGGTCATCTAGACATAACAAAAACATTGAAAAAGGTACGTGACAGATTGTACTAGGTAAACTTCAAGGAAGGTATCAAAATTAGTGTCAGAAATGCTCCATATGTGCAGCGAGTAACGGACCGATCTGTAAACGAAGGACAGAAATGCAGCTATACCTGGTCCAAAGTCCCTTTGCAAGAATTTATGTGTTAGGGCCATTACCCTAAAACGATACGAGAAACAAATACATCTTCGCTATGATAGACTCTATTTCTCACATCGGGTTGAGATCTATGCTGTCCCCAATCAGGAAGCTGTTACTTTAGCCGATGTCCTGGTGAGTGAAGTCATTAGCTGTTTAGGAGTACCTCTAGACCTACATTCGAACCATGGAAAAAAATTTGAAAGCAGCTTGTTCCAAGACGTTTGCCAAAGATTGGGTATTAGGAAAACTAGAACCACGTCAAAGCATGCTCACTCTGATGGTATGGCGGAACGAATGAACCGCACTGTTGCCAAACATTTGTCAAAGTTTGTGTCGGAACACCAAAAGAACCTTCCATTCTTCTTAACGGCTATTCGATCGGCAATTCACGATTCTTCAGGTCAGACACCTGTGAAGGTGCTGTTCGGTAGCGAAACGAGATTGTGTTTGGCTGCATGTCCGGTGAAGATGCAGCTGGGGAGAATAAGTCGGGTCCATATACAATTGAAAAGACAATTAAAAAAGTCACTTATCGTATTGTTGGTGTTTCAAGGGAAAAGTCACATGATCGTATATTAGTTCGACAAGTAATCAGAATTCTGTCAATGATGTACTGTTATTCCAGGAGGGAGCAGTGTAACGAAGTTAGATAGGATATTCAGTTAGTTAGGTTATTATTCTTCCCCATTAACTTGTTTTTAGCCTATACGCAGTTATAGAATATTCTGGAAGTGTTCTAGTACAGTTCTGACTGTGTTCGAAGAACATGCGAGAATATTCGAGAAAATCGGATAGGATGTAAAAGCGGCGCGCAACAAGGAAATGGGGAGGATTAAAGTAATTGGCAAACGTCAAGTATTGAGGTGTCCGAAGTGAATAGTTTCATAATCCTTGTTTTCTGTTAATAAATAATTTGAAAAAAACTCGCGTGTGTTACAATATGTTTGTTTATTCGAAATTAACACATTTTTTCGCGCGACAGCATTTGCCTTTTGTATTCGGTATCTCCATTCTAGTGGATACAATGTAGAAAGAATAAAGTGGATCTTTCATTCAAATTTGCTGGTTGTCTGGCTTTACAACCGAATACTAACCCAGGAGGTGTATATTGTTTCCGTATACACAATGGTGTTATATGCGAAACGCCAAAACGGTAGCCAACTTATCCAAGAATTTTGGTGTTAGCTGTTCGAATTCTCTAATAAATTCCAGAGAGTATTCCGAATATCTTTGGTAACATTCCATAGAATTGTGAGTTAATTTCCGGGGACGTAAGAACTTTTACGGTATTCAAGTAGAGTACATTTCTGTATTCATTCGAAATGTCGCGCACTATTCCTTGTAGTAGAATTGAGTCTTACCAGGAAACGGATCGCGCTTTTTGTGAGAGAGCCTATAACCCAAGCAGTAATATACTGTATCCAGCGGAATATCGTGGTCTCAGAGCATGTTATTTTTTTGAATATGCATTTAGGCAACCAACATAAAAAATCAGTCTACCACTTAACTTTGGAGAAAGCCTCACACCTTATAATGTATAAAATCTGATAACGATAATCGCAAATGAATTGCTACTTCCAAAGCATTATGCTTAGCAACAAATTTAACCTTCATTTAACCCTGGAGTAGTCGCGTTAGGTCTGACAGACTCCACGTTTCGGAATTATTCGGCTATTTACTCATTTTGCCGCCGAGAGCTTGGTGCGTCCACATAGCTTCTTGAATTACGGCGTAGTTGAATAAATCAGGTGTTTGGTGTTTGTGGGCGGTTGTGAAAGTCGTTTTCAAATGTGATCTGGAGTCTCCTAGCCTCCGCGCGATCAGTTGTGTTGTTTTTTTTTTCTATGATAATTTAATAATTTTGATATTTATTGCGACCAGACTTTGAAATCAGTTATTTATAGACAAAAATGGACTATGAAAAAGAGCAGCAGAGATTGTTGCGCCTATGGGAGGAAGTTGACTCTGACGAGGCGCCAATTGATGATGAATCAGATATAGAAGATGATGTCGTGGAATGTAGATCTGATAACAGCGATACCGTCCAAGAAGATAGCTCTTATTCCGATGACTATGATCTCACTACACCACCAGCAAAAATGTCAAGAGTTGCTTTTTATCTCGGCAAAGACAATAAAACAAAATGGGAAGAACATATTCCGAATCAGGCAGTGAGAACTCGATCCTGGAACATAATAAGCCAACTTCCTAGTACAAAAGGTGAAGCAAAAAGTAAAAAGTCCGATCGAGTGCTGGAATCTTTCTGTGAATGACGAAATTATCGATATTATTGTAGAACATACAAATATCTACATAGCAATGAAAATGCAGAACTACAAAAGAGATCGAGACTGCAAAGAAACAGATAAAACTGAAATCAAAGCCTGATTGGTTTGCTTTATTTGTCAGGGTTGCTAAAAAGTTCCAAGTTAAGTGTTGATGAAATATAGGACAGAAAGGGAATCGGAGTGGACCTATTCTGGCTCACAAAGAGTAAACAACGGTTTCTTTTTCTTTTGAGGTGTTTTCGTTTTGACGACCCAGCTACGAGGGAACAGAGGAAGAAAATAGATAAACTGGCGCTAGTCCGACAAGTTTTCGATATGTTTGTGAGTAACTGTCAAAAGCATTATTCCATCTCACAAAATGCAACTATATATGAAATGCTACTAGGTTTCCGTGGCAGATGCGGCTTTCGACAGTACATACCTTCAAAACCAAACAAATATGGTCTGAAACAACTTTTTTCGTTGGTCGATTCGAAGATGTTTTACACGTTGAAACTAGAAAAACTAGAAGTATATGTTGGACAACAGCTTGAAGGTGCGCTTAAAACAAACAATGACGCTATGAGTATTGTTGAACGTATTGTATCGCATATTTCCAAAACGTCAAGAAATCTTACCACAGATAATTGGTTTACCTCTGTGCCCTTGGTCGAAAAATTGCTAAGCGATCATAAACTTACACTGGTCGGAACGATTCGGAAGAATAAGAAGCAAATACATAAGGAATTTACTGTAGTGAAACATCGTCCAATAAACTCAAGCATGTTCGGATTTGGAGAGCATATGACAATTGTGTCTTGCGTTCCAAGAAAGGAAAGAATGTTCTTATGATTTCCAGTTTACACAACAGTGACTTAATTGACCCTGACACTGGTGATAAAAATAAACCCGAAATGATAACGTTTTACAATGGCACAGAAGGGGGTGTGGATTCTGTAGACCAGCTTTGTTCACTATATGATGTAGCACGAATTAGCAGGCGTTGGCCGATGGTGATTTTCTTCTCTTTATTGAATCTCGCTGGAGTGAACAGTCAATTTATTCATGTCTCCAATCACCCCGATCCAAGAGACGATTTGAAACGGAGAGTGTACCTGAAACAAATAGCATTGTCGTTGATTAAACCACATTTGCAGAGACGTTCTTATCAGAAGAATGTACCAGAAACCGTCCATCAAAGAAGACAAGATAAAGCGGGAACCTCTACTGCATCTGGATCTAATGTAGAACAAATACCAGAAGGCACCAGAAAATACTGCGTCGGATGCAAAAACAAAAACAAGTCTCGGTTTTATTGCCAGAAATGTAAATCCTTCAGTTGTATAACACATGCAAAGATTTTCTTGTGCAGAAGCGTGAGTCTTGGAACAGATTTTTCCGTTTAAAGTAATTTGAGTTTTGTTTGATTTCAGTTAGTTGCTTTAGTTTTTGTTAGGTCGTAGCCTCATTCGCTATGAGGTATTTTTATATATACAAAAAGTTTTGTTTTTATTTTGTTCATTATACTTGAATAAAGTTTTGTTTACGTGTCCTGGTGCTTTTTTCAATTAATTATAAAAAAAATTAGAATAATAATTTGAAAGAGGACCTTTTCGGATACGGAGTCTGACAGACTCCGCGCGACTAGTGTTGTTAGATTATCAGGCGCGACTACTCCAGGGTTAAACGGACACGTTAACAAGCAGAATAGAATTTTCGCTGATCAGGTCTCAGAACAAAAACATCAGCGACCAGTTCATACCCCAAACGTGAGCCTGGGCTGCAATGTCCAGTAGAAACATAAGCGAGCTCTCACTGTAAACAGGGAACTTGGCGCGAGAGTTGAAGGAGATTCAAGAATACAACTCAAAAGCATGATTCCATCAAGATGGGGCCACTACTTATACTTCGGAAACGTACTTTTTTTTAATGTTTGGTGTTGCCAATCTCCATTTACGTCAACTCAGGATAACATGCTCAAATTTCAGAATCCACCCATATTGCGTTTGATTTGTATGTAGGAATGTGTCAATTTAACAGATACTTTCATGTTAACGTTCACTCAACTCCAGTGTAGCTGAGAAGGTAATTTATTTGTAGTATAATAAACACTATTATTTGAAAAATTAGAGTCATCATATTATCCATTTCTAAAGGGCAACAACATTTATTTACAAATGTGAAATAACATAATAAACTTGTTCGTTTCCTTACATCGAATGGCACAATCTATTTGACATCACAAGTTCTTTTGCTATTGAGATATTCTGCAAATATATCAATATGGAATTCATTAAAAAGTATGTCGTAATTTGTATTGTCTTAAATATCTATTTTAGTTGTGCAAATAACGATGGCACGTTGATGATGGAAACTATAATAAATTGTTTCAATTTACTAGGACAGGCGGTACAGACATACGTGACAATAAAAACCACACTACATCATATTATGTGACCAACTGCATACTCCCAATTCATCAGAGCCACAGAGCAAGATTCTGCTGAATATGTACGTGCTATGTATGTTTTACTAGTTATTACAGAACAGCAACAAAACGCAAAAAGTGATTCATTCCTGCCACCTATATGCATCCGCTTCAGTTAAACAAAAAAATCATTACTGAGCCAACTGGGAAAATTTTGAATTGAAAGTACTTGATGAACATACATTCATATACGAATAGATGTGCGAATGGTTGACATGGAAAAGTATGAAAGTATTAGGGAGTATAAAACTTGATATATTATTTTTCAAACACTATGTTGATGACTGTTTAGCTGCAATTTCAAGAGACAAATGTAATGAATTCCTTAATGTATTTAATTCCGTTAACTCTAGAATCCAATTCACCATAGAAATTGAAAATAATATTAATATAAAAAAACAAATTATTTACAGAATAAACTTTGGCTGGACGATACCTAAATTTTAATTCATGCCACCAAAAGCACAGAAAACTAGCGTTGTTATAGCTACGAAACTAACTTTTCCTGAATTTCGCACTGAAGTAATTAAAAAACATAAGTTCGTTTTTAAAAATAATCAATATCCACCAAATCAAGTTAATATAATTATTCAACAACGTACATATAAACTTTACAACAATAACTTGAATTATATTGTGGACTTAACTAGAAACCTTGAGTTTCATTTGAAAACACTAATATGAGCATATTCCACGAAGTAAGGGTCGAGACAGTCAATTTCATTTACAACAACAATATAAAACCAACTTCACGAACAAATCCAAGCCAAGAAAATAGTTATTTGTTTTACTAGGCATAAAAGCACAAGATTTAATGCCGCGGCTGCTCGCTACACTCGGCTATGAAACCAGCCAAGGCATTAAACCTGCTTTTCTGCCGTGTGAAACATAATTTTTTCTTCAAATTTGTTCCAATTCCCCGCAAAATCGACTTTTTCATATTTAAATTGCATTTCATTATCAATATCCAAATAACTAAATTATTTTATCAAAGGTAACTGGGCCCTGCGTTACTATGTTTACTGCTGATGACGTTTGTTGAATATGTTTGTTTACTGTTTACTTTGTCATTGTCAATTTTGAAAAGTTGTCATGTTAGAAATGGATTTACTGCAAAGTGAGGATGAGTTGATGCAATTAACACCACCTGAGATAAGAGACCAGGCGCGAGATGTGGATACTAAAGTTGTTAATTTGACTGAAAAGGAGGGAAGTGGACAGAGTTCAATTGTATTAAATAATTGTTCTCAATTCACCATAAATATATCTAATAAACAAAAATTTCGTGTTGTAGTTTGTAGTTTTAATGCAATAAAACCAGTTTATTATCATCAGCATCATTTTGAGTTTTCTTAATGTCATTGTCAATTTTAATAACCCATTTGATTTAAATTATTGCTTGGAAGGTTACCTAGCAACGAACTTTTTCTGCCTAGGCAGTAAAAGTGGACTTTTTCTGCCTAGGCATTCAAAGTACAACTTCTAAGCCTGCCAAGCGTCATTAAAAGGCCGCTTTTAATGTCATTTGGAGAAAAAATATATTTAGCCCTGTCTGATATAAATCATTTATACGAAAAACTAAAATATATTTTTTAGACGACGCCATCTGGAAGTTACTCGTTCTGTATTCATTTACATAACGAAAGTTGCGTTTTGAGTGTTCCATGTAGTGAAAGTGACAGTTCCGTACTGCAAAATACTTTCGGGACACACATTACTTTATGCAGATAATTAATATTGACATTGCAAATATCATTAAGGGCATTATATGGTTCAATAAATAAACTGTTTATAATTCTCTATTATTTATTTTCTTTCCTCAGTGTAATTGAAAAAGTTTTGGATCTTATGCGTAGTCTAAATAATGTTGTGTACGCCGCGGCTGAAATACTAGTTTTTTGGACTCGTCTGTTGCTCGCCTCGCTTCGCTAGTCTCGCAATTGTCAGACTCGTCCAACAATGTAGCACTTTCAGTTCTTGGCATACAAATAACTGTTATCTAAACACAATTCGAGATAATATGCCATAAACCAAATAACATTCTATGGCCGCTACTACAAAAAATCAAAAATACTAAGTGACCATGTTTGAACTGTCCAAAAAATTACTTAGGAATGACAGCACAATATTTGGAAAACAGAATAAATAGCCATAAAGAAACTAAAAATGTATCAACAGCTTTACACAAACAGGAAAATATGACAATCATTAATTCGATTTCAAAAATACAAAAATTTTAACCATAGACAAAAATCAACAAAAACAAGATACACAAGACATGTATCAAAAAGGCATTGGGGTGTTTCTTTGTTATTATTGGTCGAATATCTCTTTGATTATATGAGAGATGATGTAAATATACCGGGTATTGTCGTAATTAAGATCATACAATATCAAAAAGGCATTAGTATGTACCTTTGTTATTACTGGCCGAATACATCTTTGATTATACAGGGTTGATGTAATTATACACGGTATAGTCGTAATGAGGATAATTCAACACCAAAAAGGCATTAGGATGTATGTTTGTTCACATTGGCCTAAAATATTTCTGATTATACAGGGAAGACGATTAAGTAATTATACAGGGGATAGTCGTAATGAAGATGATTCGATATCAAAAAGGCAATAGATCTAGATATTTCTAACTTATAAATATAAACAATTTAGGGTGGAGCGAAAAAACGAAAATTGGAAATTTTAATTTTAATAGTGCGGAAATTATGCCTATGTTAGATTAAATCATTTTGACATATTATTTTTTCTAATTCGATTTTTTCTTCTGCCTCCCCAACAGCCCTAACTTTTTTAAAAAAATTAATTTTTGGGAATAGTTAAGCCTCCAACGGTATTTTAAAAAATATATAATATAAAATTCTAATAGGACTCAAAGCTATAACAAAAGAATGCTTTACCATGCACCATAAATAATTTTAACAAAAAAGTGCGCCTTTTGCCTCCCCAAAGGCCTTAAAATATAAGAAAAATTAGTTTTTCCGCACAGTAAATTTTGACCGCCAATACCATCAATAAATTGCTTTAGTTATAATAAAACGGTTAAGAAGCAAATTTTCGCACCTGTAAACTGTCCGGACTCGTCTAAATGAATAATTTGCGCAAGCGTCGACAAGATCTAACGCGCAAAGGTGCGTTATTGTGCCGGCGCGGCGTTTCCCCCACCGTCGCACCCTCCTACTGGCTTTGTTTTAGCGCTAGTCGTTTTTAGTCTACATGAGAACTTAGTCGCGAACGTTTAGCGTTTTGTTAGTGCGTGTTTTGTTTTTTACGTGTAATTCTGTTTTTTAAAAATGGCCAAATCAGGGCCATCCGGATTAACAAGATGTGCTGTAAACTGCCCCGTGTTTGGACAACCGTCGGAATTGCCTGAAAATGTTCTACCAACCTACGAACAAGTTATGAAGTTTTGTGCCAGGATTAGGTTCAATAAAAAAGTAAGTAAAAAAGAACCCGTATTCTCTGAAATATCCCAAGAGGTTGCAGTAAAATTGGAAGAACTTTGGCATAAAGCATCTATTGCTACAGTTTCTCATGCCAGGATATTACAGCTTCTGAAATCATATCATGACAAATTTATGAAACTTATGAAGCCGTTTAAAAACAGACAAGTTAGTGAAACTTATAAAGCTAAAATAGAACGTTTTAGAGACGAAAGTAAAACACTTTTTGATATAGCAGCGTTCAAATGCAAAGTCTTTGCTTCTTGTACCTGTGAAAAAACTAAAAAGGTGTCTGTTGATGAGCAAGAATTCCTCTTAGATCAAAGAGGAGCAAGAAAAATGATAATAAGTGCAGTGGATGTAAAGAAAACGACAAAGCTGATAAAAAGAGGAGAAAGGCAAAAAAAGGATGCTTCTCGAACATTACCTACCTTAGAAGTAACGGATCCGGGAGTGTCAGCTGCCTGTGAGTTATCTTCCAATTCCGATTCTAACGAATCCTCTGATAGTGAGTTTGAATTGCTTCAAGTACCACCGCCCACGCCTTAAACATTCTAAAATATTCAAAAGATACAGCAAATGCGAATTCAGCTCACGACATTTGCAAAAACATGCGACAGACATGGAATATCAGATAGATCAGCCGCTGCTCTTGCGTCTGCCGTTCTAAATGATATTGGAATAGTAACACCAGAAGATCCTTCTAAAATTATCGATCGAAGTAAAGTTAGGAGGGAGAGGCATAAAACTCGTTCTAATCTCCGGGAGCAAGAAATGGCTCCGAATATGATTAAGTTACGTGGTATCTACTTTGACGGGCGCAAAGATAAGACTCTAGCCCAAGTCAAAAAAGGAAGCAAGTTCTACCGTCAAACGATTATAGAAGAACATATAAGTTTAGTGCAAGAACCAGAATGTAAGTATATCGGTCATGTGTCTCCTACTTCTGGTTCAGCACTAAGTATTAAAACAAGCATCGTTCAAATGGTAGAAGAAAACGACATTGATACTACGGAATTAGAAGCTATTGGCTGTGACGGGACAGTTGTAAACACCGGTGCTAAAGGCGGTGTAATAAGACTCTTAGAAGAACACTATAAAAAACCGCTGCAGTGGTTTGTTTGTATGTTACACGCAAATGAACTTCCACTTCGACATATTTTTAATAATTTAGATGGAGACACTACCGGGCCTCGTGGGTTTGCAGGTGCTATCGGAAAGCAGCTAGAGAAGTGCGATAATTTGCCAGTAATTCAGTTTAAAACCATTAAAGGCAATTTAACCGAAATACCAAAAAATATTTTGGAAGAGTTAAGTACTGATCAAAAATATTTGTTTGAAATATGTCAGGTAATTGCTAGTGGTCGCAATACGTCTGTTTCAAACCGAAATCCTGGAAAACTGGCTCATTCGCGGTGGGTGACGACTGCGAATCGCATTCTTAGACTTTATATTTCAAGTGTAAATCCAAGCCCAAACTTGACCAAGCTAGCAGAATATGTAATGAAGGTTTATGCCCCGATGTGGTTTACTATAAAGTCAAAGCCAACATGTAAAGATGGTGCAAAACACGTCTTGCAAATGATACAGTTATCTCGATATTTAGATGAAGAGTTGAGACAAATTGTAGACGCTGTAATACAACGTAATGGCTTTTTTGGACATCATGAAAATGTACTTCTTAGTATGATTACTGACGAAAGAAAGCATATACGAGAACTTGGACTTCGTCGAATTTTAAAAGTAAGAAGTTCTTTGCCGCAAAATAGTGTTAGAGTATTTGAACTTTCTCCTTTCTGTTTTAATGCAAATGAGTACTATGACCTGATCGACTGGCAAAAGTGTAACCTAACGGAAGCTCCCATATTTTCTAGAGTTTCCACAGAAGATCTGAAAGAACTGATTAAAAATCCAGAGTCAATTGATATTGATTTTGGAAAGTACCCTTGTCACACACAGTGTGTTGAACGGTGTGTCAAGCTCGTCACAGAATCTTCTGCTGCAGTTTGTGGTTCTGATTCTAGAGATGGATTTATAAGGACACGAGCCGATTCTAGAAAAGACATGCCTTCCTTTAACACAAAATCAGAATTTGCATTTAAAAGGTAGCATGTTTTAAAAATTTTTTTTACTATTACTGTAAAATTGATAATTTTGTTGATAAATATCAAAAGTATGCTTTTGTTGTTAAATTTTTCCTAGAAAAAAAACTTATAAAAAGTATTCGAAATCACTAGAAATTGCGTCTATTTGGGAAGACGGAGAAGGCAGCTAAGGTAAGTATTTTGTGGAATATTTTTTTAAAAGACCCAAGAGACTGTTAACTAGCTTATAATTTGTATAAAATTATTTTTTATGCAACATAATAAAAATTCCAATTTATTTACAGTACTGTGAAAAAAATAATTTTTTTCTAAATTTCACAACAACTGGGGAGGCAGAAGATATTGTTCCATTTTTTCCAAACTCTTACAGATACTTAAAGGTAGTGTTAGGCAACTTTTCTGAGGTATTACATTTCGATATATACATATTTTTTTTTACCCCCTCTTTCACTCCACCCTAATAAACATCTATATAACTAATGAGGTATAACGGAGTTGTTGTGTATATACTACATTCACTCTTGTTATCGTGAGATTTGAGTGGGGTAATTAGTGAGAGTAATATACCTTACAACTTTCGCTCGTTGACAAGGGAGAATATATGATATATAGGACTTCCTTTGTTCATAGGATCATGATTAAGTGACAAGTCATGCTACTAAAAATGAAGACTGTCTCTTAAGTAATAAAGTTGAACACATCAACTAGGTTATGTCTCAACGAAAAAACTGTCACTCAAACTGTTACACTCTGACAAACATATAATGTTCCTTCAAATCGAAAAGATCCTTTTGAATTAGTACTTAAAAAGTATCTATACATAAAATATATTTTTTTGTTGTTCCGAGTATGAACTGTTTTAATAATTATTAACTCACTTTACACGTAAGTATAAAAAAAATTGTTAATTAATGAAATGTACCAACATGTCCATATTTCAGCCTTGAAAATAGTAGTAAATAAGAGTTTAATTCAGCCCTACTTACGACGGAATCCCTAAGATATTGAGAGATTTTTATATATATATATATATATATATATATATATATATATATATAATCTTTCACTATTTTAGCTATTATTTCATTATCGATGGAAATTTCGAAGCGAAATTTTAGGGTCAGATAGTACTCGATCAGATCTTCAAAATGAGGTATCGTAACACCCCTCATCCCTATTCAAAATCAAGGGATACGCGCTCGCCTCCCTTAGGGGTTGAAATTAAGGGGATGAAATAAACGGAATTAAAAATCGACGGTTTCGAGCGATTTTCCATATTTTCATTTTAAAGCCGGAAAATCGACGAGTTAATACTTTTAATAAACTGAAACCGTGTTATTAAAAACTAACTTTATTTCTAACACAAACATGCTTATAAATAACTTTTTAATAAACACAAACTAAGCAATTAAACAATAAAATAAGTCCTTAATCAGTACAATACACTGTCCACCTAAGGGTAATGGCGTAGGTGACACCTCCCCCGTTAGAAGGAAGCTCCTTCTGGAAGCTGGATCCCATCTTCCGTTGCCTCTGGATGACTCTCACTTGTCCTTCCTGAATGTTGCCTCTTATACATGATACACGAGAAGGCCAATATCAATGCTGTATAAAGGATATTAGTCCAAATACTGGGAATTTAAAAATTATTGTTTTCCGTGAATATTGGCCTTACCAGTTGATTTCGAATATCCCTTATTTTTAAATCAATCTTCATTGGAGAAACGTGTAATTGATTTAATTTCAAATTTACACCATTTATTGCAAAAGGTTGTCCAACATTTTTTTGTTGAAATTTTAACTCTTGATTTCTAAATATAATTTTACATGCTGAATTTTCTTATTAAATAAATGCCTTTAAGAGTCTTTACTTCAGTTTCTTGCTTACATTTTATGATTTAATTGTCTTCTACTGGAAATATTGCCAAACATTGATTTATCTCCATAATAATTTCAATGCGATTCTTAATTATTTCAATTTTTTTATGACAATATGTAGAATTCCTTGCTAGCAATATGTTTTCTTCGCACCCATAATTGTTATTGTCTTGCAAATGGTTAGGACAACGAAAAATATTGCCGTGAGTGCAAATTTCATTTAGAGGTTTAACGACATTTGTAAAAATTTTGAATTAGGTATTAATGTTACGTATTCTGATTCAATTTCTGTAGGCATAGGTAACATATGAAAAAGATTAAATAAAATATCATAATTAATAGGTATCGATAAAAAATATTCTATTTGATTATTTTCTACTTTACAAACTACGTCTACGACGGCTTCGAATATCTAAAATCTAAAAATTCGAAAGGTAATTCCGCTTGATAGTAATAATGCACTTTTTGCAACTCGGCAAATAAGTCGCGGGATTTTATAATACTCGGAAGCATAGTTCTTATCTTACAAAAGGTTAAGGAATTATCTACTCTTTCTAAAATGTCTAAAATTACATTGAATGTGAGAAGAAGTTCGTTGAATAGATGTTTCAAATAAATAATACTTTCTGCATTTGCTTGAAAATCTAAAATATTTCTTACTTCAAATATTTTCGTTTTTAATATTTTTTCATTATACTGAATGTCCTGTCTTATTAAAAGTTTTCTTGGTTCTGTTTTAAATGTTTTATAATTGAATTAATTCCTTCTCTATCTTCAGAGTCCAAGATCCCCGTATTTGTTTTTAATATTGATCCAAGACCGTTAATTAACCCTCTCTTTGGCCTATCTAAGGTAGAATGAATATTAATGTTATCAAATTTTCCATCTATACTATTCTTCGTGTACTCTATTATATTTACAATATTTTCTGTTTCAGTTAGAAAAAATTTATTATTAGACATATTATATTTAACGCGATTATATTGTATACTTATTATATTCTACTAGTAGTGGACTTAAATTATAAAAATGAACAAAACTATGACTGGACTTCTGCAGCTTGGCATATCCAAGATTTATAGAAAGTATTCCCAAGTTACGGGCAACATCTTTTATTTTGTATGTTGCGTCTCCGACGGTGACGAATCTGAAATGAATTTATACGGAGTCTTTTTAGGACGTTTTATGTTTGAAATATGAATATTTTCTGAAGTATTTTTTTGTCTAGCAGCGATTTTAGCTATTTTTAGTCGAATAATTTTGCTTTTAATTTCTTCACTTTTATATTTATTTTTGGTTTTAACTTGTGCCTGTTTATTACGTACATACACATTAGTGGGTATTGTATCTAGTAATTCTTCATGGCTTTTATTGGCTTTAGAGATTACTTTTGATTTGTTTTCCTGTAATTTTTGAGTTATGCACGAGCATAAAATTTTCATTCTATCTTTATGATTTTGTATATAATTATTAACTACTTGCCGATCTATTTCAATATCGAAAGGTGTATTACTATTTATGTGTCCGGTAATAATTTCGTTCGGTTTCAATTTTGTTGCAGAATTAATTCTAGGTTAATAATGCGTAAAGTATTTTATTTTCAATAGTCTCATTTTTAAAATGTTTTTGATTATTCAAAAGTCTGATGTGTTCAATAATCGTAGAGTGGAATCTTTCGACAATTTCATTCGATTCTGGATGTTGAGAATTTTAATTTTATGCGTTTCTAATAATTACTTTACAACAGAATTTTTTAACTCAGTTCCGTTATCCGAAATTATTTGTTCTGGTATGGTGTGTAAAATATTTAATAGACTATAAGCTACTTCTATTCCTTGTCTAGATTTTAATTCATACATTTGCCCATATTTGGACAATGAATCTCTCATCGTAAGAAAGTTACTATTTTCTAAGGTTATCGAGTCTAAATGCAAAATTTGGAAAGGATTAGTAGCTGTAGGAGTAATATTTAAAAATGGTTTTATTGGTTTTCTATCATATTTGCTTAACTGGCAGATTTTGCATTCGTTGGTATAAGTTTGTATAGATGCTCTTTGATTAGGCAAATAATACAAAGCTTTTAATTGACTTTCATTTGCGTCCAGTCCTCTATGATTAGCTTTATCTTCGTGGTAATTTTGAATTACTCCTTTAACTTCATTTAAAGTAACGTCTTTTAATTTTTTATTACATTTAACATAGTGAATTTGAGAATATTGAAAGTGATTTTGTAGAATGATCCTGAATTTTTCATAAATTGGGTCTTCAAAATAACTAAAGTATTTAGTTTTAGTTACTAGAATATTCTTTCAGGAAAATAATGATATCTTGCTCAAAATTGTTTTTAGATAATTGTTCTTTGTTTATTGTCATACAGTTTTATAATAGTGGGTGCGGGTGGTTCGAAATTTACTTCTGAAAATATTATTTGATTTTTACCAACATTTATCGCTGAATTTGAAAATGGTATACCAATTACAAGGTTTTATTCATTTGTATGAACGGTGATATCTTCGTCATCATCCTCGTTATTGTTACTTTCATTATCTGTTTCAATAATTAGAGATACATTATCATCGGGATATGATGAGAGTTTCTTATTAACTTTGTCCATATAAACTAACAATTTTTTAGAACAGTGAGGTTCTTGTAGATCAGTTTCATTAATATTTATTTGAATTCAGGGTAAAC
Organism: Galeruca laticollis; assembly: GCA_963921935.1. Lineage (NCBI taxonomy): Eukaryota > Metazoa > Arthropoda > Insecta > Coleoptera > Chrysomelidae > Galeruca > Galeruca laticollis. The sequence goes on from OY998180.1 coordinate 120,242,328, forward strand.
AATCGCTATTGGTATTTAAAGCACCCTTTTTGTATACGATATCATAATCTATTGTACATTTTCTGCCAAAAAGATAGGGGCGGAAGTATTTGGCTGCTCAAACTATGGCAAGAAGTTCTTTCTCGATTACAGAATAGTTGCATTCTGAGTCATTTAGGGTTCTGCTGGCGTAAGCCACAGATAAATCAGAGCCTATTTTGTCTTTACTTGAAACAGCACCTTAAGCATAATTACTGGCGTCTGCGTCAAAACATTGGACATAATCTGAATCATTTACAATGATAATAATTGCATCTTTTAGTTAATTTTGAAAAATCTCTTATACATTTTCGGTAATACCCTAGGAGTCCAAGGAATCCTTTTAATTGTTTTGAGTTTTTTGGTATCGTGAATTTTTGAATGGCTAAAATGTTACCTGGGTTCTGCTTTACACATTCTGGCGTGACAATATGGCCTAGATATGCAACTTCTTTTCGCAATAATTCGCATTTATCTATCTGTGTTTTAAAATTAGAATCTCTTGATCTACTGAATACTTCTTTTAGATTTGTGATGTGTTCTTGTAAGCTGGTACTGAACAATATTATATCATCAAGGTACACCAAACATTTCTCGTTCTGTATACCTATTAGGATATTGCCCATGATCCTTTGAAAGGTTGCAGGAGCCCCTTTCAGACCCATGGGCATGCGCATATCTTCATAGTGTCCATTTTCTATATTAACGGCTCTTTTCGGAATATCCTCCTCAGCCATCTCGATCTGATGGAAACCAGAAGCGAGCTCTAGTGTTATAAAATATTGACAACGTCCAAGCTTATCTAGTAACGTTGTAATATCTGGCAATGAATATCAATATCCAAATGTGATCTCATTTAGTTTTCGATAGTCAACAACGAGTCGAAACTTCGGCTTTTGAGAAGCAACTAGCTTCTTTGGGACTAGTCGAATGTTACTGGGCCACGGAGAATTAGACGATATAATAATATTATCATTTAACATTTTTTTAATTTGCTTTTGAATTTCCGTTTTGTGAATCTCAGGTTATCAGTATGATTTTGAATTAATAGCTATCTCGTTAGAAGTTTCAATGTGATTTATTATTTTACTTGTGATGGTAAGCTGATTTCCTTCGACATGAATAATATCACTATACACTTGAACTAACTTTAATACAGATTGTTTCACTTCGGAATTCATATGTTCAGTTCCAACTTTCGAAACATCTAATTTAACATTTTGAGAATAAATATTTCTTTAATTTGGGTTGAGGGTTTGTTCGTATTCATCGAATGTCTCAACACTAATAGAAGGGCTTAAGTCAACTCGAAAGTTGGATTCTGAAGGATTTAAAATTGTACTACATAAAGCTATATTATTTTCAACTTTTATTAAACATTCCGGGATTTATAATTTCCCAATAAGCGTATATAGTATAATTACATTACCATTTTTTACATTTTCAATATTTAATTTAGTTACTTGTTCATAACGTGTAGGCACTACTATAAAATTCGTGGCTCCAGTTTTAATGTCAAAGAAATTCATTTCAATTTGACTATAAGGAGTCATAAGAAAATTATTATTTAAATTGATAATCGCATTAAGCTTTTTCAAATTATCTAATCCTAACAAACAATCAAAATGTTCGTGAAATTTCAGAACGCAATATTCTAAATTAAGCGGTTGCCTATCATTAAACATTTTGGGGACTGGAATCAAAGTGCAGAAATTTTGTTGGCTGCTACCAAAGGCAGATTTTACATGGAATGGTTTTTTGACATAAGATGCTTTAAAATATTTTTCAGCTACAGCTGGTGTCACAATAGTTGTTTGTAAAACAAGTGTCACAATGACTCGTTTTGTAGTACGAGTGAAGTTTGACAACGAACTGCGAAGCGGTGAGTTGTGCAAATGACGAGTACTACAGAAAGTCATTGTGGCACAAGTTTTACACAATATTTTCTATAATTCGCATTTATTTAATTACTTAAATAAAATAGATTCTTAATTGGTCAGATCACAGATGGTTTTATTCAGCACTTCTGACTTTTGACATATTATAACCGAATAATTGTTTAAATTGTGAACAAACTTTCATTTAAGCAAAAAGAGGATAATTATTTGTTTAAAAAAGAGCTTCTTCGTATATGCGCTTGTGATATATTTATATTATATCATGAACAGAATTATTTCTGTAATACATCTTCACATAGATATCTGGTAATTTATGCCAAAAATCGAACGTTTTGTATACCTATATATTGATCCTATACAATATAAAAATGAACAATTGACAATTCATTGATAAATAAACGTTAACGTACTTTATTCATTAATATTTTTAATATATAAATCATCCTAATTTACCTTTAGTATAATAATTTGCTAGTTAGAACAACGCTAGACCATTTTATTTATAATTTGTGTCAAGGTTAAAGTCAAATGTCAAATAAAAATATAACTAAATTCAATAACCAACTGTACACTAAAAATTACTATAACAGTGTTCAAAGAGCTTCATTGTGACACTGTAAACAATGTTATAATGAAGTCTCTTTTATACGCGAATTATAAAAAGGATCTTGTGCTACCAGTATCAATTAAAACTTTTAGATTTTCTTCTGGGAAAATTATATAGGGTAACACACTTTCTGAATTATTTAAGTTTAATAATTCGATAATGTTTGTTTTGGTTCCAAGGCTGGTGTCTCTAAAAAAAGTATCGGATTTATCATTAGTGCAATCTGAATCGTCTATATTATGGAGTTCTTCCGAGATAAAATTTCTAGGTTGATGAGGATTGTGCTGGAACCTATTTTGATACTTTTGGGGTTGGGGTCTGGGTGTGTTTCTGGTAGACATACTCATGGGAGTTGGATTTGAAAATTTTTGGTTCTGATTAGGTTCAAAGATGTTGTGACTATTATTAGAAAAGTTTGTATTATTCTTATTAGGAGGATTATAAGAAGTTGATGGACGATTTTGTGGGTTTGATGTGGGGTTTCGATTTGAGTGTTGATAATTCTGCATAGAATGTGACTTAGGAGGTGACTGCGTATGTGCCACATTATTTTGGAAGTTGGTTTTATTTTTATGTAAATAATTTGCTTATTTAAATTTGAAAAAAAACATTTTTTAGATGATTAGTCTGGCTCATATAAACTTGAAAATCATTTGTAAGTACATTTAAAGCAATATTCATATTTTGGATTTTTCCTACGCATTGCTGTACCTAAAGGTTCTTTTAAACCGCGTTGCAATACTCTGAGTGCCAAATTTTTAAAGTAACTTCCAAAAATTAAATGTTCATTTATATTAGAATGTGTCACGAGTAAGGAAATTTGATGATTTAATAAATGTTGAATTCTATTATAAAATTCGCAAGACGTTTCATTACCTTGTTCCATTTCTAAAAGTTCTATATTTAATGTGTAAATATCTCTTTTGTCAGCGTATGTATTGAGAAGTGCATCTTTTAGATTTTCCCAAGCTCTTATCGTACAAGTAGAAATGTTTATAGCCGCTTCACCTTGTATTTTTTCTAAGATGCTGGATATCAAATATTCATTTTGAAAATCCCCTGCATCTACAGTAGTATAAAACTTACTGACTAATTTCTCTGAAATTTCAATAAACCAAGGAAGTAATGCATTTTATTCAAATTATTTGTGGGAAAAAGTTTTGGTGATGCTATGTTAAATTTTATTTTTGTGTTAAAATAATTTGAGTCTGAATTTTAATGATTTGAATCAAAATTTGAGTCCGAATTGTCAGATGTATTGTCACCAGTGCGCATGCGCGTAGTTGCATAGGCTCCGCCCCCCCAAATCAGAACTCGCCATTGCGCCTCATACCAGCAGGTATGACGCAGGTATGACGCAGAGGACGCAAACACCGATCGAGTTAGTCCTCGAAGCGCACTGTTGATCCTCCAGCTCTACGGAATCGGCCAGATTTAAAACTCTATCTACTGTGTTTCAATTCTGATCCCGAACCTTTTGAAGTGTTGATGTTGCGACTCAAGGAATTAATAAAACATATTTATATATTTTATTTATTAAACAAAAATGTCTTTCTCAAGACAACTAGAGTTCACGGTCAAGGACAGCTGCGGTTCCTCCGAACCAACAAACGAGTCACTCGAGGAAGCCAAAGGAGATCTCGAGGCCACGACCCCTAGTCTCCTCGTTTGTGAACATGGCGCCCAACGTTCCATGAACCAAGTCTTCCAGATGGAAGACCACAACGTGCAGACGACACCCACCCCCACCAGACAAAGTCAAGAAGTACCAACCAGCTCCAGGTCGCTTCCACCAGCTGACCCATGGACCTTCCTAGCAGAGACGCTACACCGACTAGCCCTGAAAGCCGACGAGAGAGAAGCACCTACCAGACGACAGAGAGACCCCCCACCTTCCACGGTAGCGAGGAAGAATGTCCAGAGGCGTTTATCCGCAAGCTAGACGAGCTAAATGGGCTCAAGCCTACTCCAGGACCCAGACAGGTTACGGGTTCATGACAAGAAGATTGATAGACCACTACAACCACCCCGCCACCATAGCTCGACTGACGTCAAAATTTTACGGGAGCCTCCAGAGGGATAAACCCGCAGCCCAATTTATAATGGGAAAATGGTCCATGGCAAATCGTGTCTGTCCACACATGCCATGCCACACACTGGTCCGCACCATCATCAAGCAACTGAAGCCTGAGATCAGATGCCTTATGAGGGTTACCACTCCAGAACACAGCGAAGACCTCCCCCGTATGGCAGACGACATAGAAAGGGACCTGAACGCCCGACAGAGAGCCTGGAGACCAGATAGCCGCCAACCGGACACCTACCAACAAAGACAAGACAACCGCCAACCTCCAACCAGACGTCCTTCGCCAACCAGACGTCCTTCACCAACCAGACGTCCTTCAACAACCAGACGTCCTTCACCAACCAGACGATCCTCACCAACAAGAAGACGATCACCATCCAGGGCCAGGTCCCCCTCCAGCAGAAGACATCAGAGCCAAACTGCAACCCATCGACAGGGAAACGAGTACAGGGGCGCCCGCTAGAACAGCAACCACCATCCCAATCAGCAAGTTCCGTGACACCCACGCTGAGTCCAGCTTGGGAAAAGGCAAAAACAGCCAACCTGCCCGTCATCGAAGCAGAAGTCGAAGGCCAAGTAGTGAAGATCCTTATCGATACCGGCGTTACATCCAACTTCTGCTCCACAAACCTGATGGCATCAGACGAAGCCACCAACGACGAGGTCCAGGTCCAGCTAGCCTGCCAAGACAAGAAAGTCAAAAGCCCCGGAACAACAAAACTGAAAGCCAAAATCATGGACTGGTACTTCCCAATAGAATGTCGCCTTCTTCCGAACCTGAATCACGACCTGATTCTCGACATGCCATGGCTACGAGACGAGAACGTCCTGATGGACTTTCCCAGACGATGTCTCCACGCCGGCAAGACCCAGAGGCACACCATCTTTTGGAAGGCACAGACCACCAAACCCACCCGTGAGGCGCCCCTCGCCACAATTAACCCAGAGCAAACCACTCCAGAGGCATACGACCAAATCGCCGGCCTCACCGCAAAATTTCAAGACGTGTTCGACGATCACTTACGACAACCAACCACCAACGCCACGATGATGTCCATTAAACTTACTCAAGATCGCCCAGTCATCATCAGGCCGTACCGATACTCCCCGGATAAAAGGAAGATAATCTACCAAGAAGTAGAGAACATGCTGGCAGCCGGAGTCATTCAGCCGAGCCACTCCGCCTACAATAGCCTAATAGTTATTGTTACCAAAAAGGATGGAAAAGCCAGATTCTGCGTGGACTATCGAAAACTCAACACCATCACAAGGGACGAGGTGTCTCAGCTTCCACCCATCCACGAGACCGTCCGCGAGCTAGGAGCCGCCAAGATCTTCACATCCCTCGATCTGAAGAGCGGTTTTTGGCAAATCCCGATGGCTCACGAATTCACGCAGTACACGGCGTTCACCCTACCCGACGGGTCATCCAATGAATTTAAGATAATGCCATTTGGGCTGAAGAATGGGCCAACAGTGTTCCAAAAATTAATCACAAAAGTCCTAGCTGGGCTGATAGACAACTGCGTGAAGGTGTACATGGACGACATCATCGTATACTCCGAAACAATGACAGAACACTTGAAACACCTTCACCTAGTGCTGGAAAAGATAAGGTCACATGGCCTTTGGATATATATCGGCAAGTGCCAATTCGCGGTGCCCGAACTCGAATACCTTGGCCACCGAGTAACAGCAGACGCCACCTTACCACTAGACAGGCACCAATCAAAAATTCAAGGGTTCACCAAGTCAACCACGATCAAGCAATTAAGATCGTTCATCGGCACAGCAAGTTGGCTCAGAGACTATATACCAAACTTTGCGGAACTAACTGCTCCCCTGACCGACCTAACGAAAAAAGGAAGGAAGTTCCAGTGGACGCCAGAAGCGGAAGCAGCCTTCGTCGCAGTAAAAGAGAAAATCAACGAACCACTAAAACTCTCCAGACCAGACCCAAAACTACGATTCTTCCTACAGACACACGCATCAGCAAAAGGTATGGGGGCAGTACTTTTCCAAGGTGACCTAGAGAACAGGAAAATCATAGCCTACGCAAGCGCCAAACTCAGCCCAAGCGAAGAAAAGTACCACGCCAACGAGACCGAATGCCTAGCCGTCATATGGGCACTCAAGAGATTTAGACACTTCCTGCAGGACCAACAATTCACTCTATTAACCGACAGCAGAGCCCTTACCTGGCTTAGTCGGTTCAAATCGGACAAAGCCAAACTGACACGATGGGCCCTTCTCCTGCAGGAGTTCAACTTCGAAATCATCCATGTACCCGGAAAACTCAACCAACTACCGGACCACTTATCAAGGAATCCTGAAGACACCCAGAGAAACCCCGGCCTCGAGAAAGATGACCACATTGACCGCCTCGCCTGGCCTACGATCCAAGAACCGGACGACGCGGACTTCCCACTACTCTGCCTCCTGGACGACTCCGAGGAGGAAGACCACGAGCCCCTGCCACCCAACGCAACCCTTGAAGACAGAGTGAAGGCCAGTCACGTCACCCACGAGGGCATGAAAAGATTCAAGTAACGGAAGACAGATATCCACACACGGGGACCACAAGGGCCAGTAGAATCCGACATTGAACGCCAATTTACTGTAGAAGACGATGTCGTATATTTCACACCGACGTCCGACATCAAAAATACAGTAGTCCCAAGAGCGTTCCGGACTGACGTGATCAAAGAATACCATGACTTCCTCACGGCCAACCACCCGGGCCAGGAGGAAACACTTCGAGCCATCCGGAGGAAGTTCTACTGGCCCAGCATCCGCAAAGATGTCAAGCAGTACGTCCGATCTTGCCTAACATGCGCAACAACAAAAGCAGCAGCCCGACAGATACCAGCCCCCGCACAACCCAGACATCCAGAGACACTGTGGCACACGGTATCCTTTGATATCCTAGGCCCCTACCCGCCATCCAGAGGGAGAAGAAACAGATACATCCTACTTGCCACTGATACCTTCTCCCACTGGATAGAATACCGATGCGTCCCGGCAGCCAAGAGCGTACAAGCCGTACAATTCATCCGAGAAGAAGTGTGTAACCGCTGGGGATACCCGACCAGAATAATAACTGACAACGGCGCCCAGTTCAGAGGCGATATCTGGGAAAGATTCCGGGCGGAAAACCACATAGTGCAAGAATTCTCACCCACATATCACCAGAGGGCAATCCCAGTCGAACGCCGAGTCCAAGAATTGAAGAAGATCCTCAGGACACAAGTCTCCAGTCCAGACGACCCCCGATGGGGAGACCATCTACCTGAGGCCATCTTCAGTTTGAGGACATGGTCAAACGCGACCACACAAACAACACCCGCCCAACTACTACTAGGCTACGACCCGAGGCGACCTGAAGAACAACCAGGCACAGGAGCTCCGAACACACCCGAAGAAAGACAGAAACGCATCGAAACCGCCAAACGCAGAGCCACGGTATACGCAAGAAACCTACTCCCAGAGATGCAACCGAATTGCCCCAGATACGAAGTCAAGAACGAGGTTGTCATCCGAAACCCGACAAGAGGCAACTTCGGCCAAACCTGGATCTACAATCACCAAAGTGCTCGGGTTGCACACCTACGAGGTGAAGAGAGCAGACGGGTCTACATCCATAGTCCACGTCGACGATATCAGACCCCCCCCCCCACCCAGAAGAGAGATTCCGCCACAAGACGAGGGAAACCTCCAGGCCACCTCCGAAGAGGACACAGAAGTCGAAGATTGATAAGACCTTTGCATATTCTACTGTATATATATTATAACTCTTCACACCTGTCTGTAAATACTAATTTCGTTTAAATAAATACAAGACCTACAGTTCGATCTCCAAAGCGGGGGGTGTCACCAGTGCGCATGCGCGTAGTTGCATAGGCTCCGCCCCCACAAATCAGAACTCGCCATTGCGCCTCATACCAGGCGCAGGCACCGATCGAGTCAGTCAGAGTCCAGACCTCGAAGCACACTGTTGATCCTCCAGCTCTACGGAATCGGCCAGATTTAAAACTCCATCTACTGTGTTTCAATTCTGATCCCGAACCTTTTGAAGTGTTGAAGTTGAGACTCAAGGAATTAATAAAACATATTTATATATTTTATTTATGAAACGAAAATGTCTTTCTCAAGACAACTAGAGTTCACTGTCAAGGACAGCTGCGGTTCCTCCGAACCAACAAACGAGTGCGAAGCGTAGGTCGAAGGTACTGACTTTAACCTTAAAGGCTTTACACTATCCACCGCCGAGTGTTGTACTAAGGCGGAGGATTGATCCGATTTTATACATCATTTACTAGAACGACCGTTGGTTTCTGGTATTGACGGAAACGAGAACGATTGTTCAAACTGTTAGAAGAATTTCGGTGTGGTATTGACGCACCGAAAACTCTACAGTATCTTCGTAGGGTAGCGTCGTTGAGCCGGGTATTGACTGGCTGTAAACGATCACTTTAACTGTTAGTATAGTTCTGGTGTGGTATTGACGCGCCATAATAACTACAGTCCCTACAAACCGAGATATTCGTTAAGCCGGGTACTGACTAGCTATAAACGATACTCTCACATCTTGAGATTAAAACCGAAAGAGTATTGATCTGCCGGTTGCTCATATCTTTGGCTGTCTGAACATTTCATAGGACGCAGAGAATCCCGTACACCGTCACCGGAGTCGAAGTACACACCGCTACAGTTACACATACCTACCTTTCGGACCGACAGTACATATCGATCAACGGAAGGGCACGGACCATCGAAGCGTGATTTTCAAAATATTTACGCACCAGAGTAATATATATATATATATATATATATATATATATATATATATATATATATATATAGAATATTGAATTTTAGTTTATTTTGTCATTGTAAATAATATTTTTTATAGAAATAAATCAGTTAATTTAATTGAACTCTGTCTCCTTTGGGCTTACCTGCGCAATACGCATTACAGATTACAATTGAAGTTTGTATTTCAAAAGGTTCATTTTCAGGTATAACATTAATAATTCATCTTCTGGGGAGCCACATCGAATGAAGGAAATTGGAGAGGCGAGCTGTAGCTCAAGTTCATTTTTAAGTGCCTGTTCGATAAGAGAGTAAGGGATAGATGGACAAACATTGGAGAGTAGTAATCTTTTTGCCGGTGTGATAAGTCCACGAATTGGTATGATTTGTTGTTTGATGGTAACAAAAGGACGATTTTTTATAAGATTATCTATAACGGATACAGATGATAGATATATACATATACAGTGATTGGAAATGCGTGATGCAAAGGTAATCCCTTTCGGTGTTACAATTTCGCCGTTTGACTTAATGTAGTCAAAAATGACGACGCCTGGGAGAGCGTTCATGACAATAGCTTGATTTCTGCTTGGGAATGATGTAGGTTGGTTTATTGTGGTTGACATTTTTTGGTTTTAATATTTTGGATACCAAAATATTAAGTGAAATTGGCCAGATCGACGGGCCTATTATTTAGTCGTTACTATACGGTAGATATAAAGCGACTTACCACTTGTAAAAACAATACACAAAAAACTAACGTATATTTAATGGTATTTACCCAAAAAAATGCAGAAAACGAGACTATATGTGTTTACTCGTTGAAAGCTTAATTCGAAATGTTTTTATATATTTGTATACAAAAAATACGTGAATTATATCAATTTAGAAAACGGAAGATGTTATGAAGTGAATTGTTATTCAAATAACGAATATTTCATTTTCTTCAGATCTTAATGGAGATTAATGATGAAATTGAAATGGAAAATATTATCCTTTTGCTTTGAGTTGCGTGATGTGCTTCAAACTTTCCTTTGAATACCTTTCTTCCAGCACACTCTAATTTATTTGTATCTGTTGTTTCAATATTAAACTCCCATATATTGTCTGCGCTTCTTCCATCCAATAGTCAATCATATTTTCAAACATTGAATAGTTCACACTTATTGCCTACGTCCCGCTCTTGTCATCAAGACCTATAGAAAAATTATTATTGTTCGTACTTATGGATTCATTATACATGTATAAGGGGCTCGTTTCATGAATTTCAATGAAAATGTAACAAGATATATTGGGTCTGAACTAAGTATTTACAACTAATAATGCCACTCTACGATTTCAAATAAAAATGAGAAAAAATTGAAATTATTGAAATTTGAATTCTTGTGGTAGACTGAGGTAGGCTAACAATTATTTCATTATTTCTGACATTAACGATGTCACATAAACAAAATATAATGATCACCTTAGTCAATATATTCATATATTTTCCTAAACCTTCAACACCCTCACTGAATCTGGTGGTTAAGAAAATAAAAATACTGAAAATAACCTGAAATTAAAATTAAGGTCTTAAAACACCAAAATATTTAAAATAGAAATTATGTTTCGGCTTATACAACGTTTTAGTTAACACATCTGCAGGCATTTCTTCTGTTCATAAATATTTTACGATTATTTCGTTCTTTTCAGCTAGTTCCCTCACAAAATGGTATTTTATAGAAATGTGCTTTGTTCTTTTATGGAATACAGGGTTAAACTAATAGATTTGCTCCTCGATTATCATTGTATAGTATTACAGGTCCACAATCTTGATACAGTTCCCTGTATAGCTACGAGTAAATACACATTCTTTTGCAACTTCACATAGCGCCATATACTCCACTTCTGTAGTACTGAACGCCACACTTTTTTGTTTGCGGGATTGTCAACTTACAGTAGCACCAGCAAATTTAATCACATAGCCTGTATATGAATGGCGGTCATCTGTGCAGCTGCCCCAATCTGCATCATCATAAGCTACAAGCTCACTAGAACACTTTGTGAAACATAAAGAATAATCAATGGTACCTTTCAGATATCTTAGTATTCTCTTGGCTGCATTCCAGTGCTGTTCACTATAACAGTTATTGAATTGGCTGCAATAACTGACTGCAAACGATATATCGAGCCTAGTAGATATCGATAAGTACATTAGGGCTCCAATATGCTCTTGATACTGGTAGTTATTATCCATATTTCCAATTCTTCTTTCTAGTTTTAGTTTTGGTTCCAATGGAGTTCCTACTACTTTGCAGTTCTCCATACCAAAACGTTTTAATAATACTTCTACATATTTCTTTTGATCCAGAGAAATCGTTTTCTGTTCACGGTTGCTAGTAACTTTCATACCTAAACATTCTTTAGCTTCTCCCAAATCTTTCATTTTGAATTTATCTTCAATATCCTTCTTCAGTTGTCTTGTCATTTCTTTATTATTTGTAAAAATATATAAATCGTTTACAAATAGACCTATAAACATCATATCATTGCCCCTCTTCTTATAGTAGACACATGAGTCAAATTTTGATCTTTCAAAATTAATATTCGAAAGATCTTTTGATTCCATGAACGGGCAGATTGCTTCAAACCATATATGGCCTTATACCTTGTATCCGTGAATTTCATATATATATATATATATATATATATATATATATATATATATATAAGCAAAAAAGCGATAAACGCCTATGATCGTTGCTGATCAATTAAGACACAAAAGGACAAATACTATTGAGGTTAGCAGCAAAAGGAAAAGTGTACTATTCTTAGATTTCCAAGCTTTCGCAAATATTTATTTGCATCTTCAGGGAACTACAAAGACAGAGAAAAAACATAAATTACAAAAACAGTCCGCTACAACAGTTTCATAACTTACGCTAATTTAGAATGTATCCTTGATCTTAACATAAGGACAATCGTTAAACAGTTAAAATTAAAGAAAGAAACAAGTTACATATATTGGCCAGACCTCTCAAAAGCTGTCTAGTCGTGTATCTCTCCATAGAAGCGATATAAGACTGCATCCAGAGAGATGTTCTCTTGCCAATCATGTTTCCTCCTTAGATCATGTAATAGATTTTGAAGGGATTAAGATTCTATCATGTGAAAGAAACTACAGTAAAAGATTATTTTTGGAAATGGCCTTCATTTTTCAGGAGGATTTCCGTATTAATAAGAAAACAGACATTCAAAATTTAAGCAATTTGTACTCTCTCCTCTTGACTCTAGACAAGCAAAATTCCTGTAAGCAGATTGGTGATAATTCTAACAATATTTCTACATAACATCGACCGAATTATTGTACCTCCCTCGTATTCGTATTCTATTCAAATGTATATATTGTTTCGATCGTTTTTAGTTTAGGTCATTATGGTCGTGGTAATTAATAATTTTTTAATAATTTTTCTTTTCTATTTCATAGGAAAGAAGAACCTGTCCTTATTCTGTTTTCAAATTTAGATACAATTTAAAATAGATCCATGTGCTTGTGTGAATTCTCGCTGTTTTAATGTTTCAACCTTTTAATGATTTTAAAATATTTTAATATGTGACTGTCAGTGTTTGTAATGCCATCTGGACTTGTTTCTTTCTTTAATTTTAACTGTTTAACGATTGTCCTTATGTTAAGATCAAGGATACATTCTAAATTAGCGTAAGTTATGAAACTGTTGTAGCGGACTGTTTTTGTAATTTATGTTTTTTCTCTGTCTTTGTAGTTCCCTGAAGATGCAAATAAATATTTGCGAAAGCTTGGAAATCTAAGAATAGTACACTTTTCCTTTTGCTGCTAACCTCAATAGTATTTGTCCTTTTGTATATATATATATATATATATATATATATATATATATATCACCATTTAGAAAAGCAGTTGCAATATCTATATGATCAATCTCCAGATTTAATTACACAGCGAGCCCAAAAAGTAAACGAATTGAAGACAATCTTACAACTGGTGCAAAAGTTTCGAAATAGTCTTCACCATATATCTGAGAGAACCCTTTTGCTACCAGCCTAGCCTTATATCTTTGAGTATATCCATCTGTCCCCATTTTGATTTTAAAAACCCATTTACTTTTTACAACGTTTTTTCCTTGTGGACGATCTATTAGTTCCCATGTTCCATTATCTCTCATTGCATCTAATTCTTCCTTCATTGCTGATTTTCGATTTTCTTTGTCAGATATTGACAAAGCATCATTTAAATCTTGGGGATCTGAATTAGCAACAACTAAAACATTATAAAAAGAAACTCATTATTTTCAGAATCTTTTGGCTTTCGTGGTTTTAAATTATATCTTCTTTCCTCAATTTGATCTTCTTGGCTTGAAGATTCACCTTGAGTCGTAGATTCTTCTGAAATTCCACTATCTATTAAGACATTTTCTTGATCTATACTTTCTTGTGTTATAATATTTTAAATAAATATCCAACTTTGTTTTTCTTCTTCATTACTTATTAAATTTTCTTCTGATCTATACTTTCTGAACTTATATTTGTTTTTATATTTTCTAGAAAAACAACATCTTTAGATTTAACAATTTTTGTAGGATTTGCAACGTTTAGTAGGCGTATCCTTTTGAATCTTCACAGTAGCCTACCAATATGTAGTCTGCAGACTTAGGATCAAGTTTTCTTCTCTTTTGATTCGGGATATGAACCTGAGCTATACTACCAAAAAATTTAAGATGCGACAGATCAACTTTCTTTCCTGTCCACTTTTCTTCAGGTACACAATCTCTTACAGCAGCTGTAGGAACTCTATTTTTTAGGTAAATAGTCGTGTTCATAGCCTCAGCCCAATACTTCTTACATAAGTAAGCCTGAAAGAGTAAACATCTGGTCTTTTCTACTAAACATATATTCATCCTCTCAGCAACACCATTTTGCTGAGGAGTGAGTGTATGGACAAGAAGTCTGATGACGAAATCCATATTTCTTTAGAAAAGTCTCAAAATTCTTGTTCATATACTCTGTTCCATTATCACTTCGCAAACATTTAATTCTTTTAAATGTTTTATTTTCTGCCCACGCTTTGTATTCTTGAAATTTACTAAATGTTTCAGATTTTTCTTTAAGCATGTAACCAGTTACCTTCCTACTAAAATCGTCTATAAAAGTAAGACAGTACTTTACACCTTCCAGTGATGATTCTTCCATAGGCCCTAACAGATCTATATGTACCAATTCTAGCAAGTCTGTGGCTCGTTTGGCCTTTTGCCTTGAAAATTTTCCGACTGTTTGCTTTCCTTGCAGACATACTACACATGGCTGATGATTTTCGTCATCGAAATATACTCCACTAACTAAACTATTCCTAAACTCATAAATCTCCTGTTAAGATGGCCTAATCGTTTGTGCCATAATTCATGCTCTGAAATACCTGTTGATAATGCTTTAATCGGTTCCGTAATAACTTGATTAACCGTATATAAGCCATTGCATAATTTCCCAGAAGTTCTACATTTCCTGAAACATTAAAATTATTTACATTATAAACATTACATTCAAACCTATCAAATACAGCAATGTAACATAACATCACAAATTGTTTTTGTAACAATGTTACCATCTTGATTAAAATTTACCTCAATGTCCCCAGAACCTCTGGACAATATCTTCTGATTATTGGCCGTCACAATGTCACCAACTGAATCTTTTTTGTAATTGGACATACCTTCACCATGCATCGACATTATGAGATGTCACTTCAGAATCTATGATCCAATTCAAAGTTGGTTGACTTGCCAAAGACGCTGCAACTAGAGTAGTATTGGAACTTGCTTTCTTCTTCTTTTCTCTATCACTTTTTTCATTCTTCACTGGACAGTCTCTTTTATTATGACCTTTTTCTCCACAAGAATAACAAATAAACTTCTTAGGAAACCGCTTAAAGGTTTGCTTACTTGAACCTGCCTTTGAATACAGCACTGAATCTGAATCATTTGAATGAGCCTTACGACGTGCACTCTCTTGAAGAAGTTTGGTTTTTATAACTTCTGAGCAAAGTTTATTGTCCGTATGAGTCAATGTCATTATTAGGGGATCGTAGTCTGAGGATAATCCGTTGAACATTACAAATTCAACAAATTCATAATCCAATAGCATACCAATACCTGCTAGTTTATGAACGGTTCTTAATATATCATTTAAATATTCTTCTACACAGGAAAATGTTTCTATCTTGCTTCCAAATAGATGCTTCTGAAGTTCAAACCGACGATTCATACTTTTCGCTTCAAATGCAATCTGAAGATTTTCCCAAGCTTCTTTAGCACTTACAGCTTTGCAAACGTGAACGTAGCATGTGGGTTTTACACTAAGACAAATTTTGGCTAGAGCAATACTATCCTTCTCCTTGCCTAGTTTATAAGTTTGAGAACTCACACCATTTGTCAATATTTCCCATAATCTATCAAGGGTTAAACTCATCTTCATTGCAAATTTTCATGAGTCATAGTTTGATTGCCCCCCCAACTTATCTATATTGGGTACAGAAGTTGAAACTGGGATGGACATATCTATATTTTATGTATCAGGCATTCTGCAAATTTTTGTACTATTTATTTATATCCATCTGGGCCCATAACCTGTTGGGATCAGCGGTATTCTGGATATATCTTTTGATAGTACAGCAGAACTACTATAAGCCCTTTTAGTAATATTAATAAACGGTACATTCGTACATTGATAATTATTTCATTATTTCTGACATTAACGATGTCATAACAACATAAACCAAATATAATGATCACCTTAGTCAGCAGATTCATATATTTTCCTACAGCTTCAACATTATTCTTAAAATTCATTTCAATCGATAAAAAAACCAAATCTGGAGGTCCAAGCTGGTTTTATATACCATTCTGTTCTCATGTTGTTGTTCATTTTATGTTGTGTGGCATAATGAAAATTTATTGTATCATTTTGATTGTAATTTTTTTATAAATAAATATTGAGCTTACGTCATACGTTTTGTTTTTAGGAGGTCAGTTAAGTAGTACATATTTTCAACAATAACATGTATGGTCGTTATGAACTCCTAATGCACCAATATGCTCCATGAACGATTTTCTTTGCACCACCTTCCCCGAGAGGCTACAGCTGTTTGTTTATATGTAGTTTTCACACTGCACCGTAATATTTCTCATTGAATTCATTGAATTAAGATACAAAAGCAGACATTCTCACTATGGCATACCTTTAACGATTTCAGTAGATAAATTGATACGATCGAAATCAAGATAGATGGCAATTGAAATTATGATCATGAAAATTGATTATAGAATTGATAACGGTATCTTTTTTCCGTATAATATCATGTAGAGAAGCATTTCCGTGGAAATATTAAATGATCACTTAATAACTGGCCTGAAGCCATTATTTAGTTTAGGAATTTACGTTTAAACAAGACATAAATCTATGATCGCAGATAGAGGATCGCAATATTCGAATGAAAATAGGGCGGTATAAAGTGATTCATGGGTTTGCTTACTGTACAATATATCTAGGTGATTGCTTATGTGTTTGACATCTATGTATTAGGTAGCATGCTGTAATCAGCAAAAGCGCCATGCTTAATTAATATCGATAATTGGACTATTTAAAAAGGGTAAACATAATCTGTAACACGCCATTGCTACCCCAACTCTGTCTTCAGAATAATAATAGAATAATTTAACGAGAATGTTTTCTTGATACGAAAGATTGTACTGTAAATGAAGTCCACATTCCAATAATTAGTTCTATTCTATATATATGTATATATATATATATATATATATATATATATATATATATATATATATATATATATATATATATATATATATATATATACAGTGATGAGCAAAACTGTGGAACCAAGTGAATATCTCTGGAATGGTTAGAAATATCGAAATGAAGTTTGGTATTCATATATTACGCAAAAATGTGCACCATTTGAAAATATTTTGAAAATCGTACCATTTCCGGTTACAACGTACATCGTTATTTTAAATTGAACACCCTATATATTAATGAATTTTTAAAATATATCTAAAATTTTAGGGTACTTTCGTATGAAATACTTGTTTCCAAACATGAATACATTTTGAGTTATTAATTTTTTAAGAAAAAAATTGAGCTCTGTAGACCCTTTCAAATTATATTTGTACGAGCAAACGCTTAAGGAATCGTAAAATGTTTCTGTAGGGTGCCTATTTCGAAGATCAAAGGTATTGAAAAACTCTTCATTATATACAGGGGGCACCTAAAATGTTTCAAAATTTGAAAGTTCATGTTTACATCCCTTATACCTAAACCTAATAGTTTTGAAGATATTGAAAACTTTTACATTTCTGCCATACCTTATTTTTTACTACTGATTTCAATAAAACTGAAAAAAATTGGGAGTTCTATTTGAAAAAAGTTCAAATTTTGAAACTTTTTATGCGCCCCCTATATAAAATAAAGAGTTTTTCATTTTATTAGCTAAATAAAGAATTATCACACTTTTCAACTTACGTATTTGGGAAAATTTCGAAAGTGGATTAAAACTTACACCATCATGTATCTTGGTTTATATACAATTTTTGTCGGGAATTACTAAACACTGTATATTTACCAATAATTCAACAAAATCCGTGAATACTTTGGATTTTTATCTGTAAGTTGTTATGTGTAAGTTATTACGGGGATAAGTAAAGTCAAGTTGTTGGAGTCATTTAGGGTGGCAAACTTCTTTAATCAGGGGTACGCATAGTTGTCTATTACTTCTCAAGGCACTGTTCCTAAAATTCATGCGCGATTTAGAGAGCTTGGACATGTTAAACAGCATGATGACATAAATGTGGATATTTTGTGATTCAGTGCGCGCGTGAAGGTACAGTTTTTGAGATATACGAACAGTATGAGTATTTTTAATTGGGACAACCCATTTATTTTATAATTTTCAGCATATGATCTGTTAATTGCCAAAATTGACCAAAAGTGGGAAGAAATTAATAAAAAAATGTTAATTTTGTAAATAATATTGCAGTATAAACAGAAAGCAATACCTAGAGAGAAAAATTATAGGTGATGCTCAATATGGTCATATTGCCTTTGGAAGAAGGAACCCATTCTTACTGAAAATTCATTCAAGACTTATCTAATAGTTTCTGGAGAAATAGGTGCTATCTCTTCTGTACCTCTGTCTTTCGGTCCTTGGATAGTCTGCGGTCTATCCTTCGAAGATAATGAGGAGTCGCTCCATCTTGCTGAAAACAAATTAAACTATTCATGACAGGACTTATTCTGGAATTAACTCTAATTCTAAAAATGTCCAGTATTCTTCACCCGTCATGGTTTTATCCCCCATATAAGGTCCACTAATGGTATTATTAATAATACCTGGCCAAAAATTCATCTTTTGTGGAAACCTCGTATGTGCGTCCACCATCCAATGAGGATTTTTATCTGACCGGTACCTGCAGTTTTGTTTATTGACCGTGCGATTAGAATGGAAGTAGTCTCATCAGAAACAGATATTTGATTGGAAAAATTAGGATTAGTGTTAAATGTATTTAACATTGTTTCACAGAACACAGTGTATCACCATCATTATATAAAGTACATCATTTAGAGATACCTAAATAATGTATCTTAATTTTTATTTTTGTTATGGTTGGAACATAAAAATGAATTAAGCACTGTAGATAAGTGAACATATGAAACTCAAATATATATATATATATATATATATATATATATATATATATATAAGCAAAAGGTGATGATTATCAGGTATGCGGTCCGTATAAGAAATAAAACTCTATATTCTCATTCTCAATATTTCGCTATTGTTCAATAGCTTCATCAGGAGACAAGATGTTAAGAGTCGATGAAATTTGATGTACACCATGTTAAGGTACTAATTAACAGTCCAGTTATAAGAAACTTTTAATTATGATAACTCAAGAGGTTGTAATAGATAAAGATAATTAATTCAATCTATTTGTAGAATATATTATTGTATGCTGGAAATTGTTCTAGTTTTCAGTTTGAAAGCGGTTAAAACCTTTCCTTTTTTAGATTTGGCAACGTGGAAATATATCGACCAAACACTTGGATTGCTTTTTGTATCAGTAAAAATGGTTTCACTGTTTTTACGTTTGTTTTCAAATGAGAAACGAACTCTTTGTGTAAATACACACAGTACAAATTAAAAAGCGCTTTCGATAATAAACTTAAATGAAATCGAATTCTACTGAAAATACTTATTATTTTTAAATAAAAGTGATTCATTACAAAATGAAAAATAAACTTCTTACCTCTTCAATAAATTTAAATCAAATGTTCGAAGAAACCCCCCTTTTGAATGAACATAGGTGAGTATTTGAGGTGTTATCTCCATACAAGCTTGTAGAATTTGTTCCTTAAGTTCATTAAGATAAATGGCCTTGTTCTCCTAGATTCCATAAATTCTCGATTTCACATAACCCCAGAAAAAAATCGTTGGGTGGCAAATCTGAAGATCTAGCAGGCCATCTAATGTTACCATTCGTGGAGACTATTCGATTGGGAAATTGTGTTTTTAAAAAAATTATTGCTAATCGATAATTATGCGATGCACAACCGTCATGTTGGTAACAAATATCATTGTAGTTGACACCTGATTGTATGAGGGCAAGAGTAATTTGGTTCTGCAACATAATCAAATATTTTTGTCCGGTTAAGTTGCCGTCAACAAAAATGGCTCAATTAAATGTTCACCTAATATTCCAGCCCAAACATTTAACTTTTGGGGATATGGAGTTCTACTGTTGTTGTGTTTGTGTAGGTTTGTCCTGGACCAATATTGCATAACGGATGAATTATGTGCACGGTGTATGGGAAAAGTCAATCCATCAGTGAACAAAATATTTTTTGAAAAGTTTGCATCCAATTGTATTTTTTACATAACTGTTTCACAAAATTCCATTCTACGAAATTGATCGCCTAGAAATATTTCATCGCTCTTTTTTCAGCTTAAAACTACGATAGCCATTTTTTTAAATACAGTTCGAATCGTTTTCGGATCAACTTCAAAATCCTTGGCTAAATGAGTGGAAGACTGTAGCGGAATATTTTTCATACTTGCACAGAATAAAATGTCTCTTTCTTCTTTTTCGGGTTTGACATTTTTGTGTACGCGGTCCATGTTTTGCAGGAGTGACACATCCATGTTCTTCAAAAATTTTCATAACTGTTCTCCCTTGTTTCTTGCTAATTGGATGGACCAAAATTTTTTATAACTGTTCTCACTTGTTTTTTGCTAATTGGTTGGGCATTTTCGAATGCTACAACAAACACATTTTCTGCTATTTCTCGATATGAATAACCCTGGTAATACCATTTTACAATGTGCACTTTTTGTTGTATATACATGCTCGTTTTATAAGATTCACAAAGATCGTTCATCAATCGAAAACAAACAGGTAGTGACGTACAGTTACCGTCTGAACTATAGCCGGTAAGAAGTACCGCCTTCGAGAGTCGCACGCGCGATTCAAATTCGCATATTTTAGTATCCTAAATTTAACTGTAATAATCTACGCTGACCTTAGATTGCCAATCTCACCACGCCTCTCTCTAACACACTGGTATATCCATGTGCCTCTTACATTTTCCCGTTGATTATGAAGCGATTATTGTTTTTACGCTAGAAATAAATATGAGGAATTATTTCCGTTATTCTTAAAAAGGAATAATATATTGACACTTATACTTTCAACGTGTAGATTAAAAAGGAATTTCGGCTGTAGATAAAGTCATTTTATCAGGAGTGTAGGAATTACAGCGTTCAGAATTGAATATTTGCCATTTCATAAAATGTACAGTATTTAATTATTGAGTTGCAATAATAAATTATTTAAAAAAGTAGCCTATTCAATGTTAATATCGTCGAATTATTGTTTTTCATATTATAACCGATAAATTTATCAAATTTCCAACCTATTTTTAGAATCTTTATAATGATTGGAGAGATATTTGAAAAACAATTTAACAGTTTGTGCAACGATATTTCTTTGGCATGTTATGCATACCCTGTTGAAGAAAATAGGTGATACACTGAATATACTTGTTTATTTCTAACACATTGTCGCTTATGGACTCTGTATTGAAACCCCATGTTACCAAAGAATATTCCTAGCACTGTATACAGTGGCAAAAAGTTGTAATTGATTTGATGGAATATGAGCAACATTGACATCTCTTACCGTATCAATATTAGTTTTGTGAATCGTATTAAAAGAGAAAGCACGAAAACACCCTTGTAAAAAAAGGTCTTATAAAATTGTTGTTACGAAACAGCACACTGGTATAGTCCCTGAATCCGACTCTGTCTAAGCCATGCATGAAAGTTAAAATTATGGCGGATGCGCAGGGATTTCTTATAATTGTTTACGATTGTGACTATCTTATCTAGACATTGTTTTTGTGACCAGTATTATCTAGAAAATGCGAGAGCCAATTGTTTTTGTGTAAGCCGCAATCTAGAATTATCTAGTAAAAAAGGATCTAATATATATAAAGGACCGACCAGCGGAGTTCAGTTTAGTTGATAAAGTGATCTCGTGAAATAAACAAGAATATACCGAAATAGCGAACAGTGAAGTGTTGATATAAATTAATAATTAAGTTTGTGTGTATATAAATTAAGTGTTAGTGAGTAGTTTAGTGTTCAAATAAATTCGTAAGTAACCATAACGTGTGTTTAAAGTTTATCCCACCCGTAATAAAAACGTTTTAATAAATAAGAAAAACATTACATTATTATAAAATAATTTTACAGTCCCAGCTCAACCAATTTGATGAAATATCAATTAGGCATGAAGCCAGTTTCAATTTCTTCTTTGAGAAATGTGGAATGTTTCATTAAAGGACCAGGGCCGACAGAAGAAATGGCCAAGCTCGACTACACCTCGCCTGGCCACTTCGGGAGGCCTGGAAAGCCACTTTCGCGACGTGGAACACACAATCGTTTCTATCCTACACATAAAATGATTAGATTCTGAAATGACAAAAGGAAAGGTGGCAAAGAATTTGACTGTACCGTTTATTATTATGAGACGATCGAATGATTTGTTGAAAATAATATTTTCGCTGTATCTTGCAATGCAATAACCACGAATCCATAAAATGTTTATATTTTTGGTTATATTTTTCTTTTTACTTTTCAAGTAGCAAATTTAGTGTAAGCTATCTTCTTTTCTGCATAATCCCTTCCGGTGTGGAATAACTGCCGACGTATTCGTCCAGATTATGTAACATTCTATTTTCAATCTTAGTTTTAATGTCAACAAAATCCTAAAGGCACAGTCACAATGAGCAAATTAGGGGAGACTGGGGGAATGGCAGCCCTCTAAGCAAAAACTTCTATAACTCAGTTCTGTTTTGTTAGAAAAAAGAGGTAGAAGGTCTTAATGAAAGACAAGACGATTAGGAACCAAAGACATGTTAAGTAAAATTGTAACAAAGTATTTTTACTTGAATAAAAAGGTTCAAACCACGATAGGGTTGGCCGGCGATTGGTAGGAATCACCGGCTGAAATCACAAACAAATGTTTTCTTTGTTTCTCCGTTCGTACAAGCTTTGTGAGACCCTTCAGCGCAGTACACAGATCTTAACCATAGCTCCCGATTCTTACCAAACTCTCCGCAGATGATACAAATGTCTGGACAAATTTCGGAATCTGATTTCTCTTCTTCCTCCTGACGGCCATGGTAGGCTATCGCAGTTTTATTTCTAAGGTTTGGTTTCTCTTTTACGTGTGTCTTGGTGTCCTCAAATGTATCAAAAACTCGTTTCTTCACTCTCTTAGCCCTTGAATCTTCCACACTCGGACGTTTTGTTCGCTTTATTGTCTCCTTCGCACTTTCTTTTGCCTCCAAAATGTCCTTCATTGGGGTAGAGGTAAATATCAGAGAGTGCTGCTTCTTCCCTTCTTTCTTATGTTTAACAGTATTAGTTCCAGAGCATCCTGGAATAGGTATCATTTCTGCAAATAAAATATTTTGTTTTGTTATCTCTGTTTCTTCTGCTTTTTCATCTTCCCCTTTCTCCACTGTTTTATTTTCAGCTATTCGTTCTCTTGAAACAATTGGTTCATTTGATTTTGTCGGGCTTAGATTTTCAGCGGGCGCAAAATCTTCTTCATCAAACACATCTGGATTGACAGGGAATATCCCTGTTACTTCGAAACCTTTGGTGGCTTTTTCAATGGCTGCAACTTTTCCAAACGCCTTGTTAAATAAATCTGCGACGGTGTTAGGAGTGATTTATTCTGTTGGTTGATTCCTCATGAAATTATCACATTCTGAGTTATACGCCGTCTTCAAAGGTCCATAAAAACTTACATCTAGTGGTTGAACTCGATGGGACGTATGCGGCGGTATAGTGAGCATAATAATTCCTTGTTCCTTGCAGAAGTTAAAGGCACTCAGTGAGCAATGACTAGAGTGGTTATCTAGTAATACCAGAACTGGATCTTCCTTCGAGGGTTTAACGCAGACCTTGAAGTGTTGCAACCATTGAAGAAACAGGTCTTCGGTGATCCACCCGTTATCTGAGCAGCAATAAAGTGCTCCTGGAGGTCCATTTTTTTCAAGTGTTCGGCCATTCGCTTTCTTGCATAAATGAACATGGGAGGCACGTACACTCCAGGATCACTAACAAATTAAAAGAGATAGATTTGAAACCAGAATGGGGAGTAGAAGAGAGCTGGCAAAGTATTGCAAAATGCATCAAAGAAGCAGCGGAGGAAGCGATTGGAAAGCGTAAAATTAATGTAAATGCGACAAACCACACCAAACCGTGGTTTTGTCAAGAGGTGAAAGAACTCTTTGAATCAAAAAGGAAATGTTACTTAACATACAAAAGCGCACCGTCGGAAGAAACTCACACAGAATATGTCCAAGTAAGAAACAGAGTAAACGCAAGAGTAAGATCAATCAAAAGAGAACATTGGGCCAATTTTACTAGCGACATGGACCACGACCTGTATGGCGCCCAGAGGAAAGTGTAGAAAATGCTTCGGAACAGAAAAAAAACAAGTTAACGAGTTTGTGCAGACCAAAGGAGTACCAATAGAGACATGGGAACAGCATTATGAAGAGCTTTACGATGCTGAGGAAATGATGAATATAAACAAATACGAAACATATATAAGTGGTACAGTCACTGATGAAGAGGTGGAAGCAAAATTGAAAAACAGAAAATTACCCAGACCGGACGGCATCTTCAACGAGCTTTTAAATTAGGAAGCCCCGAACTTGCAAGGAAACTATCGCAACTATTTAACAAAATCTTAAACAAAACGAAAACGCCAGACGAATGGCATAACAGCATCACCATACCTGTATTCAAGAAAGGACTAAAAACCCGCCCAAAAAATTATAGAGGAATAACTCTCTTGAATACGGTAATGAAACTTTTCATGAGTATTCTCAAGGACAAACTGGAGACACAAATTAAGAACGCTGAAGAACAATAGGGCTTCACAAAAGGACAGTCAATAACAGACGCAGTGTTCATAATAAAGCAAATAAAAGAAAAGGCTACAGAGTATAATATGCCAGCGTATATCTGCTTCATTGACCTAACAAAGGCGTTTGATAGGGTCCGATTGGTGGACATTTTACAGATATCAATGGAAAATAAGGCACCAGCAAACATAACGAAGATAATCCATAACCTAAATAACAATAACGTAACAAAGGTCAAGGTAGGAGATCAATTCACTGAAAATATCCCAACACCGGGAGGAATTATACAGGGTGACAGTCTAAGTCCCTTTTTGTTTAATCTCCTCATGGATAAAATTATAAACAAAGTAACATGTCTCAACCTCGGATACAGACTGGGCAACAAAAGAGTTGGTATGGTGTGCTACGCTGATGATGCAGCAATCATCGCCGAATCAGAAAACGACCTACAGAGACAACTCTTCCAGTCCTTTCTGGTAAACCGTCAACTCACTATGAACATTTCTATCAGCAAAACCAAATGTATGACAATCGCGAAGGATCCGCTCAGATGTAAGCTGGTGGTGGAGAACAATCCCATAGAACAGGTGATGCAATCCAGATATCTGGGCATAGATATATCAAGTACCCACCACCCAGTTAAAGACCTAAGAAGCCAGATTAACAAAGCATCCGCACTATCAGGATGCCTACGGTATATAGTCTGGTCCAACCCGTACATGCGCAAGGATAGCAAAATTATAATCTACAAGACTTGTATCAGACTTATCATGACGTACGGCACGGAAGTCCGCGAGGACACCAACAAGACGAAACAAATGTTAAGGGTGGCCGAGATGAAAACACTGAGAACAATAGTGGGGAAAACAAGAAGAGACAGAGTAAGAAACACAGATGTCAGAGAGCAGTGCGGGATACAGGATATTGTGAGATGGGGAAGACAACGTAAGAGGCAGTGGTACAACCATGTAAGACGGATGGACGAGAACAGACTTCCGAGAATAGTCCTAGAAAACAACCCGCCCGGCTCAAGACCTCCCGGGAGACCACCTAAAAGGTGGAAAGATAGTTGGCAATCCACCTCCCAGGAAAAGATGCAGAGGCAGCTTCAGAAGTAACAGATCGACAGATCTCCAAGAAGTAGAAGAAGAATCTGGCAAAGGTGTAGGCGCTTTACTTGATCTGAGATGGAGAAATCCCATAAAAGAGCTTCGAAAGATTATTTGGTTCAGAAGTCCGTTCTCCTGTTTCGCAGTAAATAGTGGACGTCTTCCTAGTTGAGGCCTGGACACATCGTCGGTTTTACGTCGATCTTGAAGTGTCATTTTGTGAGGTAAGAAGTCATATTTATTATTAATTTTCTCCAGCATTTTATCTGATTTGATGGCTTTGATACTTCTACATTGACAAATTATTGTCATGCATCAACACTGTCAATTGTTCTAGCCCATAATACAAAGAGGACGCAATCTTTCAGTGATGTTCCGAATTCTGAGTTTAATTTTTCTAAGCACTAATTGTAATTGCATTGTGAATGAAGCTTTAAGACACAATTTGAAATCTAAAAGTGACAGCCGCGTCGTCATTTATAATAGGGTGCCATCTAGTGTTATTTTTATGAAGCTGTTTTCCCTGCCTAGCCATTATTTGTAATTTTTCTCTCCTAGCCGTGCAAATACCTACTTTCCCGTCCCGATAGAGCCACGAAAATTGCGTTTTCGAGTAGTGTAGGATAAAAAACATTATGCACTTTCAACCAACATCGAAATGCCAAGATAAGGTCTAGCGGGCATTTTCTAAATGAAACAAATGGCTCTATTTTATAGCATAATAAACAGGAGCTCAGTGTGGTTGGTTTATTTGATCACAATTAATCCAATATTATTTATTGTCGTACATAAAAGAAATACCACAAGCAGTAAATATTCTTCACGATATTATGTTCATTATAGAGATTATATTCTACTTTTGTTTGTTCCAGTATAATTGAATATACAATTTACAATGTTAGTATAGAGACTTTATCGATTTACAGGATGTTCCAGCAAGAGACCGTTTGTCTGAAGGTTTTACCACAATAATAATGCTTGGCTACAAAATTTTGTTACATGTCTGCAAAGTGTTATGTATTTGCTGACAGAAATAACAAATCAACGTTTGAATATTTATATTTTATTCAAGACTCAACATAAAACACGTAAGACGATAGAAAACACGGAAATCGACATTACGATACCTGACTCTGACTTGGCAGATTGACAGATGACATAAGCACCATAAACACACAAACAAACAGAGTACACACTTACACTACACAAAGTTAGACATTCCAAATCGTTTTTCGATCCGATTTTTATAAAAGATGTATTTGACCTTTTCTGATATTAGTCATGTATTATTGAATCAACATATCTAAAAAATTTAGGTTATGGTGTGCTATAAATAACCGAAATATAGCTACAGACTCAATTTTGATAGATCAACTACAGAGCAATTCTAAAGGTCGCTTTGTGTCAGTTGTAATACATAGGTATTTTTAATAACTTTTTCGTCGGTTTTTCTGTTTCCCAAATATACAAAGAATACAAACAACAAAATAGCATAACTTTCCAAGGAAAAGTCAGGTAATAATTTTTCCATCAGTTTATTATGTGAATTGCAATACTCAGTAAAATCATAATTCGGTACGGATCGCGCAATATCAGCAGACTTACACGAACTCCTAAAAATGCTGACGTTAAGATATCCGTAATTTGAAGAACGAATTACAAGAAGCATAATTGCGAGAAGAAAGTGGACAAACTGGCCTAGATACTTCTTAGAAGAGCTCTTGTTGAGCAGATGACAAAAAAATCTAATTTTTAATGAGTAATACTCAGTTCAATATACAATATTTATTCACATGCTTCAATCATAATAAAGGAAACGAAAAAACAAGCAATGTGCTCATAAGAAACTAATTTTATAGAGAAAATATTTCGTTTCAAAAATTCGAAGTATCTTCTTCATGCGACACCATCATAATAGCCGTCCTGCATATTAGTACAGCAATCGTAACACATTACTGAGAAGCAAGAAAACATTCCTTCTAGTTTGATAGGAAAAAAAGTGATATAATAATTAATATCTATGACATCTTTAAGAATTGACAATCCACTCGTTTTGGTACACTCTGTATGTTACGATATGAATCTACTATACAGTTATTACCTTTGATGAATCAGGTTTGGAGTTAAAATAAAATTGAAAATTGGTATCTGTACAACGTTGTTTGTAAATATTATCCCAAAAAAGACAAAATACCGCTTCTCCATTACTTTTTATTGAACGAATACCATGCCATTCTCAAGCATCACAAATAAAGTCGATGAGATAAAGGTGCCTTTTCTTTTAGTTTTTTATACTCCCAAAAGCCAACGGAATCCAAAGGGATCAAACTAATGGTAGGAAAAACAGCTAATACACTTTTCTATTTTCCTCCGCGAATATAATTTTGCAGATGCTCCATGGAAAAACCTTACGTAATTGAGTTATTAATTATTGTTGAAGATAAACATACGATTTTTTTAGCAGAAACAAAAATAAAGTTGAAGTAGTAATGTGTTTCGTAGTGAGAAAACAAGTAAGAATCACACGAAAAAAGTGTAGTGGATACTATATAGACACTTTTAGGTCTACATTATATACAGGGTGTCACAATTTAGAATCACCCAAGATTGATATCTCTAAATATACATGGTGATCAAGAAGTGGATGTGAATAATTTGAGCGAGAGTGAACTAAATCAAAATATTGTTAGAAGCACATATACGTTTCTGTCATAAGATACCTTCTTTCGAGTTCTTCGCCCTAGAGTTTCGAAATGAAAAATATAATGTCTCAAGTCTACATTGCGGCACTATGCAATTTCAGTTGTTGATTACTGTTGGAGGTATGGATCAAAGGAAAAACAATAAAGATCAAAATATAAGATCGAAGATTTTTCAATAGCACTCATATATTGTACAATAGGTCACATGATAGAAAATATCGGAGCCAAAAATACATAGGGGTACATAACCACAGCTAGAAAGGGGGGGGGGTGAACTAATGGGCGCTGTTTGATGAGTAGTACAGGCGCTAATTCCAGCACTCGCTCCCGACTATAGTCTATTTCTTAATGTCTGACAGCACAGTAGCCTCATTAAATATTCAAAAAGAAAATTATCTCTTACAGAGTGATCCTAAGAAAATTACAAGTAAATACTAAAATTCTAATGCAAAACAAGTAGGTGTCTGTATTGGTTATCTGTACATCCCTGTTTCAGCTCAAAATACAATATGGTAATAAAACTGAACAATGCCAGCAAAAGGATAAACAGTGCGGCAGTGGCGGAGATTGCGATATTAGTTCATTTTGCTTATTTAATTAGATTCCGTCAACATTACAGTTGAAATAAAATTCATTCGCTTAGGCCTATTAACAAGTTACATTTTCATTTTTATTAAATTAAATTAATTAAAGAAAATAAAGTTTAATTCTCATAATTCAAATTTATTGACAATGAATTAATGTATATTAAGTAAAGTAAACATACCATTTATAGGAAATATAAAATTCAATCTATAGTATCATTCTCTTTGCTGGCCATACAAGAATCATCCGAAGACTCGTCGAGAGAGATCACTATCGGTTCTATAGTTTGTTCTATGAGGTTATCTAAAACCCACATTTTCTCTTCCTCTTTAATTACATGATCCACAGCATCTCTCCAGTTCTCTTCAGTTATTGTTGTCAATGAGTACTTCATGAGTTCCCGAATATCTTTAATTTTAAATGTTTTATCATGTCTAGCTACATAATCTTTCATTTGGGTCCATATAAACTCTATCGCATTTAATTCACAATGGTATGGCGGCAAACGAAGCACTGTTATCCCACGATTCTTGGCAATTTCATCAATAACAAACTCTCTAAATTGTAGCTTGTGATCTGAAGAAACCTTTAAAAGTTCTTTTTTCAACATATCATCTTCAAATGGTATATCTTTCACGATTAACCAGTTCCTAATACCAGCTTTTCTCCAAGAGGTAGATGGAAGATTTTCTGTTAATCGCGAATGATAAGTGGCATTGTCCATAACGATTACAGCATTGTTTGGAATTAATTCGACCATTTGTGTTAAATATATCTGCAGTCATTTCTTCATGATAGTCTTCGATTGATGTTGACTGAAACTCCAGTAAACCACCTTCAACGAACCCTTGATTGTATCCAATATGCGTTATTATTAGTCGGCGACCTTTACCGATAGGATATTTCAGTCCAGTAGATAAACCTTCTATGAAAGCTTCACGACTGGTTTGAATACTTTTGTCCTGCCATATTTTTTTCTCTGAATGTTCTTCATTGAGGCATGTCTCATCTAGATAATAGATTTGTCTTCCCTCATTTCTGTATTTTCGGATATCTCGTAAATACTGGCGTCTCCAACATATTATTTCTTCGTTGTCGATTAGCACTGATTTGCGACTTCGCTTCTCTCAAGTGAAATTTAATTTGTGTAATATTTTCCACAAAGTTTTTCACCCTATGTCAGGCAAATTCTCGTCCTCCTTCACCATTCTTAGAATTATGTCAAGGGTTGGGATCTCTTTTTTAAAATATAATTCATGTACTTTTCGTCTTATTGTATTTTGCATATGTTCATCAGGGTCAAATGGTTTTCTTCCAGTTGACTTTTTAGGTGGAGATATATTTCCATTTTTCCTCTCTCTTAGAAGCCTGTAAATAGTAGATTCACTAACTCCTGTCATATTGGAACATGTCGAAACTATATTTCTAACAGCAGCAGCCGGCATTTGATGTACAACAGCATCATGCACATTTAACACTACAGTCTTCGTTTGTAAGCTAATCACGCTCCTACACTTTACTGGGGTAAAACTTGGAGACATTTTTCACAACACAGTTAACACTTATGGAACATAAGCGACTCTAAGCAAAACAAATTATACAAATTTGGGCGAGACCAAGTTTCACCGTATATACCTGCAAAATTTCTAAGTAGTCATTGGGACAATCGCTAGTAGGACCCTATTGTAATGTTTCTTGGAAATGTTATTATCAACATTTCGAAAATCAGAAAGTAATTATCCGGAGAATGAATTGATAAATGGTTTGTTAATATGTCTTCCAAGAATTGACCTGCTTCAAATTCTCAAGATAATTAATGAAATATTCAGTCAGGATAGTTGCGTTACAAGATTATTTCAAAAATAATTTATTGTTTCAACTGTATGTACTCTACAAGTGTATGAAGGTCAGTTAGTTGCTTTAACTAACCGAATTTACATTTATATTACCTTTATATAACAGATCGGGTATAAAATTAAATATTAAATGAATTCCTTAGATGAACTGTGACGCTTATGCTTTACTACCTGACTAGCATCTGTGACCTTTTCGCGTGCTGTCAGTCAATAAGAAACAGACTATAGGTATATCTTATATATCTTAATTTTCTTAGCAATAGTAAATAATCTGATATAAAGGTTATAATATATTAATACATGTTTCGATTTATACAAAGATTTATGTATATTAGTACTGTTGACTTCTAGCTCTCTGATTGGACTCTTGTAAAATGGTATAAAATACATTAGTTAGAACGTCATTTCTTTATATACACAATTATTTTCATCAGTCGTTTATGTAGCTCTAATGAAAGGAATGTTACCAAATTACGATTAACACAATGTTTCCTCGTTTCTGTCTTATGACGCACTTTATTGTTACCACTCGTATATGTACCGGCTTCACCTGCTTTGTGATCCCACCACACCTTCTTAGGGTAAAATAATATATCTAAAATAATCTTTAAAGAATTATTCACAGCAACATATTCTGCTCGGCCAGTTGATAAAGCAGCATATTTTTGTTTATGTATTTATGTGAACAAAACCATACGTTGTTAAAAAACCCCTACAGTCAGAAAAACATCTGAATATGCTTGAATATTTCTGGATAAGATGGATGAATAGATATATGGGTAAGATAGATGAATCAAACATTCACAGTGTACGCCATATTAGGACAAGTAGCACCTGCTAAATATAACAAACTACCTACTGCTTAACGATATGGTATGTTATCACATGTTTCAGTCACTCCTAATAACTAGTCGTAGTATTCTACTTTTATCATCTCATGATCTCTACTGGAAACCATAGGGTCCTTTGAAAATAAAAATTACTGAAACCGAGCTTAGCAAGTATTTTATCCACATAACATGGTTGATTAAGCACTGTCTCGAGTTTTACGACCTCTTATAATAGAATCACCCAAAAATTCTTTCTTTCTCTTGTAGCATTAAAATCTCTGATAATTTTTTTTCTGAGTGGTTAGTTACGCCATCTATCTGAGAGGTGCAAAATCGACTTCGTAATTACTGAAGAAGTCGTTTTACAAATTATTTTAGAATTAGGCCGCAATCGATGCACTAATGACAACTTATGAACCAGAGAAAGTCACTCTGACTCTAACATTTTACGAGAAAGTTTCGTTTTTGTTTCTCTAATATAGGGGAGTAATTTTAAAATCTTTAGGATGATTTTTTAAGTTAAGCTAGTCTGAACTAAAACTATGTTTCTTTTAATATAGGGAAATTCCGGAGGACTAAAAATTAGTTAAATCGTTTAGTTTGATGGCACCAAGGCCAATTAGTGAAGACTAGTCCTTAATAGTCATTGAGAAAATATATAATTGCTGCTGGATTTGAAGCTCATTATAGCTGAAATCTTAATTTCCAACATCCTTCAAGATATATGTGGTAATACATTGACCAGAAGCCGATAAGCATCACGTGCGAAGACCGGCCAGATTTTAGAAACGTCAAAGTCAACAACACCTGCCTCTGGCAACTCGTTTTTTTGATAGCGGTAAATTAGTTTTCTGTAAAAAGGGCATGTAAGTACTTTTCGTAACAATTTATTCAGCTGAATATTTTGAGTGCACATTTAGTGAATTCATTTGGTTTTTACTGAATTTTTTAATAAATTTTGTAAACATACATAAACCATGAGTATTAAATGTACTTATACTAGCTAACATTGAATGTTAAAGATCATCTAATTCCCTGGTTGACGGCCAGTGATTTAAGATTCTATTGGGCTTTTGACGCCTTAATTCTGGTTTATTATCTTAGTATTTTAGTAACCACTTATTTTGAATATTGTGGGAATGATTACCACATATTAGTTGTTTGTTGTTTATTATAGACCTTTCATAGGCCGAGGAATGTTACTTACAAATATCGTGTAATAATTAATCTCTGTATAGTGCCAATTTTACTTGTAAATTTATACTTAAATTGTTTATAGTCCTAAACCTATCAGTTTAACCTTTGGAGTGTGTAGTGAGTGTTGTTAACCCACTGAGGAGTTGTGGGCTAACTTAAGAAGTCTTGGGTGCTTGCCAAAACTTCTCTGGCGCCCTTTTTGAAAACTTAATAATTTTTTTTGAAGAATCCACCCCTTCTTCGACTCGAAGCTAGTCGACTGGCGAGCACGGGTTGTACCACGTGAGACAACCCGCATATCTATAACGAGCACTGAGAGGGTTGGTAGGTTTTCTCGTTATAGTTTCATCAGTAAATTTGATGAACCAATTATTTATTTGCATTTCTTAATTGGCCAATATTTTATAGTGTTCCATTCTTCATACTTAGTCCCGTAAACCAACTTACTGTTGAATTCCACATATTGACTACCATAAAATTTACCTTCTTCGGGATTCAAAAATTGATATCCAGTAGTTGTCCAACTAACTAAAATTACACGACCTTCAAATCTGACTTTAGGCCCCGTTGTCCGTTGTACTTTATATATGCTGAACAGCGAAATCCACTAAGTTGATTAATATCATAATAATGGTGTGGCATCTAGGTGAGGAATATCCAGGTAGATGGAGTGGACTACGTGGTCCAATAGAATGGCCAGCTCGGTCACCGTACCTAACACCTTTAGATTTTTGCTAGGGTGAAATCGTAAGTTTACGCTACAGCTCCTGACAGTATTGATGTATTGAAACAACGAATTGTTCAAGAATGTAGGACAAGAGTTTAATAATACTATGTTTCACTGCCAGGAAGTAGATGGAGCACATTTTCAACATATATTATAAGAATTTGTTCTTAAATATTTATTAATTAAAAACGAAACTAAAATTTTAGAGTTTAGTGTTTTTAAATGAAACTCAAGGTCTCTAGTTAATTCCACAATATAATACAAGTTATTGAAAATTCTAAAAAATTGACAATTGTTTCGATAAATCAACATGATATTGATTTATCGAAACAATTGTCAATTTTTTAGAATTTTCAATAACTTGTATTATATTGTGGAATTAACTAGAGACCTTGAGTTTCATTTAAAAACACTAATATGAGCATATTCCACGAACTAAGGGTCGAGACAGTCAATTTTAGAGTTTATCTATTTAAACCATCAAAAGCATCGTAAATTAGAAAAAACATTAGTATGATTGAATACCTTTCAAGCGAGGTGTCACTTGCCATAAGGTTCCATTTAATATTATTGGTTTCAGTTGCCTGGTGACGTCACCGATGCCTATTACGTCACCTGTTACCAATAGTAGAGAAGCTTACAGTTGGTCAATTTCACGCTCCAAATTTCATCAGTTTAAGTATAACAATTAAAAAAAAAGAGGGGCGAAGGGGACTTTTGAGAAGCACTGTATACATAGGTTGTTTCAAAAAAAGAAGGTGGCCCCATTGCTAGGATAGGTATAACACTGCAAAATAAGTTGGGTTAGAGCAATAAAAACATTCCATAAAAGTATCCGTTTTCGAGATACAGGGTATTGAAAAAAAATTGTATAGACATTTCTTACAATTACGTCGAAACTACTATCAACAATGTGATGAAATTTGGTAAAAATATGTTTTGGAAGCTGAGTAATTGCATAAATTTGTTTTTATATCTGCTATTCACAGGGGGCGCTAGTTACACAGTTCGTACCGAGGAGTTTTAATCATAATTTTTTTGAGGTTACATTTTCTAGTCTTAAGTGAACTAGAAC
Source organism: Galeruca laticollis (assembly GCA_963921935.1). Taxonomy (NCBI): domain Eukaryota; kingdom Metazoa; phylum Arthropoda; class Insecta; order Coleoptera; family Chrysomelidae; genus Galeruca; species Galeruca laticollis. The sequence continues at coordinate 120,277,364 of OY998180.1, forward strand.
ATCAGTTAAAGTGAAAGTGTTCAAAATGTTTTGTGTCAAAAAAGTTCATCATAGACCTTAAAATGGTTTTGTCTGACTTTTATTGATAATTGAGAAAGTTTTAAATATAGGTAATTGGTTTTAAAAATACTTTATATCATTATCAGTTTTTAGTTCAGCATTTTTAAAACAAAATATTCCGAATATGGTACAAAAGCATACCTTTTTTGTGTAAAATTGAATGATGTTTGTGCTCACATAAACCTCGGATTAGAAAATCTGAAATCCAAAAAATTATTTTGAAAACCACTCGGTACAAACCTCTATGAGAGGTAGATATAAACAGAAATGTATGCGATGTGTCAGCTTCCAAAACATAGTCGTACAAAATTTCATTACAATATTGCAAGTAGTTTTGACATAATCGTAAGAATACAATTTTTATTTTCAATTATTTCTATCTTGGAAAAAATCAAGTAGCAAGTATAGTTCTAAAGGAATATGTATTACCAAATGGAAATATAAACGAGGAGTATGCATGATATCTTCAGAATTTGGTGATCAAATGACTGCCACAAGGCCTGGAAGAGGAATTGAGTCCGATAAACCTGAATTAATTGCTAAATAAAATAAAGATAATGTTGGTATTGACTTAAGTGATCAAATGCTTAGTTACTACAGTTGTGAACATAAGTGTATATGGTGGAAGAAAAAAATTGGATGACATATTTTTAAAATAATGTTAAATAATGCACATTTTCTCTATAATAACGGAAACGAGAGAAACATGTCACTATACGATTTTCGACTCTCTGTTATTCAAAGCATCCGCGTATGAGAACACCATCAGTTGGACATTTACCTTTGTATTGTCCAAAAGGTCTCAACAACAAAATAAGAAAAAGACGTTGCAAATATTGTTGGGACACCAGAAAAATACGAAAGGATTGAATATTTAACTGTCCTCAGTATCTAAATGAACCTGGTTTATGTTTAGAGAATCGTTTTAGACTAGTCCACGAGAACTTGCATAATTAAAATTTGTTATTTAGTGTTACGGTACTGTTGGATATAGTTTTAATTTCTTGTATTTAATTCATGTTCGTTTTTGTTCTTTTTTAAAAAAAATGCTAAGTTTTGCACAAAAATAAATAAATGTAAAAATTATTATAGAAAATCGAAACGCGCCCAGTACGGTGGCGGCACATGGAACAAAATTTAAAACCATATGCTAGCGCCGTGTCAGGCGCGGTCATTTTTTATTTTCGCTTTACACGAAAAAAAAATTATAATCTGTTAATCTAGATACAGTTTAACATTTAACAATAAAATATATCACAATATTTTGCAAAAATCGTACTAGCATTTAGATATTATTTGAAAATTATACCGGAGACGAATGCTGTTCAATATTGTAAAATCTAGAATTTTATTGTTTACGATACTTTTAAAATATGTAAGATATTTGTATTCTTCCTTTCTTCATTGTATATACTTAAGGCGTAAATTCATTTTAGTTAATAGCGTTGTAAAAATATGTTTCAGAATTGATAAGATCTTTTATATTGTTGTAAATTCCAAGGATAGTTTCATTTTATTTTCAACTTTTGTTAAATACCGTTAAAATATCACGTTTTGCAGCAGTAATTGTAAATAGTTTTGTTCGGGCATTGAAATAGCACATTTTTGAAAGTCGACATGTTGTCGCATTGTCCTATAGTTAAGAAGTTAGGAAAAGGTCACGTTTCACCCTATTATATATTGTATTGTAAAAGCCCTAAATTTAGTGTCACTTCTGCATGAACTTTATGGTCGACGGTACGGAAGATATGAAAGGCATTTTTGAATAACCTTTCTGAGTAAAAAGGTTACAATTGCTATTGGAGTATTCAATAGAAATTTAACTATTTATTGGCGGCACCCATAGTTGATTCTTGTCTAGGAACACGACAAGTCAAATGATACTGGCCAATAGGAAATATTTATTTTCGTTTGGTCAACCCAATCCACGTGTAAACACGCCCCTCACAGATTTCTATTTAACACGTCTCACAACGTTAAGAAATCAGTTTCTCACTCATCAGTTCTACACTTATCGACGCGAGTTTTACACTCATCGAATCGAGCTCAACGCTCAACAACAAAGTTAGTTTTTTACACTCATCCAAGCGAGTTCAATACTCTCGATAACAAAGTTTTACATTCATCGACGCGAGTTTTACACACTCATCGAATCGAGCTCAACGCTCAATAACAAAGTTAGTTAATTATTCATCAAATCGAAACATAAAGTGTCTTCCGATCTGAAACCACCGAAGTTCAGCATTTACAACTTTGTACCATTTTGTAAATTTGTATATAATAAATTATTAATTTCGACATTAATTTTGCCAAATTGAGATTATTTATCTAGTTGAATGTCTACGCTAGTTGACGAAGTTCAGCTAGAAATATATTCAGAAACATTGGCCCTTCGAGCCGGATATAACAAGTATTGTTATACAACATTGTAAAGTGCCAGTATCAAGAGAGCAGTTCAAATCGAAGTATAGCAGTTCAAATCATAGTGCAAGTGTAGCAGTTCAATTATCAGTCCAATTCTCAGTTCAATTAGCAGTTCAATTAGCAGATCCAAGGATTCATCACAGCAGCAGCCAGGATAATCAAGGTAAGTTGATCAGTTATCTATTCAAATGTGCCAATTATCCGTCCTGTTTCCATATTAGTATCGTATAAACATTGTTGAAATTCCTTACCATACTCATGCATAAACTTAATTTAAAATGGCTGAACTTAACAAATTAAAACGACAACGCGGTTATATACAAACGACTATTACGACATTAAGAAAACTCATCGACCAAGCAAACGATGAACCCGCGAGCATCAATGAACATTTTATTCAATCGACATTAGAAAGGACAACCAAAGCATTTGAAAAATTTGATTCAATTCAAGAGATGATAGAGGAGTTAGATGAAGAGGAAATGGATCAGCGTAGCTCTTACGGAGATAGCTTTGATTGGGAAACAGCGCGTGCTAAAAAGCTTCTCGATAAAATAAAACTATCACCCAATGGCGTACATCTAGTAGATACCTTACACATTGGTAACATAAAATCAGCAGTCAATTTGCCTCCTATAACACTCAAACCTTTCGATGGAACCCCTGAAAAGTGGACCGAGTTCTTTAGCCCATTCTCAGCCGTGGTGGGCGATAAAGAGATTCAAGACGTTGAAAAGCTAAATTATCTGAAGTCATCATTAACCGGAAAGGCAGCCAGGGCAATTGAATCACTTGAAATCACCAACTGTAATTAAAGTGTTGCTATTCCAATTTCAAAGGGCAAATTTGAAAATCCACGTCGTATGGCACGTCGTCATATGGCAATTTTGAGAGAGTTTCCTCGATTAAATAAAGACACTCCCGTTGTAATAAACGAGCTCGTTGACATGTTCTATCAACCAAGATATGAAAAAGATCACCAACGCAGAGAAACCCGTTCGCAAGCTCTTGTCACACACACAAATAACCATGGTAATACATCGCATCAGCAAAGATCGATTATCTGTCCTGCATGCAATAGTTCTCATACATTGTACGTTTGTGAAAAATTCCGTGGATTATCCGTTGAAAACCGACGAAAATTTATATCAGATGATCGTTTGTGTTTTAATTGCCTTGGGAAAGGGCATGGGCATGGGCATGTAAAACACAGGCCTCGTGTAAAAAGTGCAACAAACGGCATCATACCTTGTTGCACATACCAGTTGAACGGAGTACATCCGAGCCTTCTCAACACAACGAAGTATCAGAACAGAGACAGGTATCACTCGTGGTAAATGCGCTGTCTAACGACATAATGGTCACCTCAGTGCTTGATATTCTAGACAAGGATGAAAGACCTATTCGATGCCGAGGCTTTCTTGATACCTGCTCCACCACCAATTTCATCACTCAGCGGCTTGCTGATATGCTAAGATTGAAGAAAACAACATGTAATGTACCCGTAGGAGCTTTAAATGCTATGACCACGTACTGCACCGAATTAACAACGGCTACCATCAAATCACGGAAAAACAAGTATAAAAAGACGTCAACATTTTTAATCGTACAAGCTATCTCTCACGTTATACCAGATCAACCGATCCAGCGTGAGTTGATAAAGATACCCGCTAATCTCAAATTAGCAGATCCACATTTCCATCGACCTGCACCAGTCGATATACTGTTAGGAGCTGGCACCACTCTTTCGTTATTGTCTAAGATTTTACTCTCAGTCGACTATCATAAATCCATTAATTCTAGCTTGCTCAAGTTAAATCGTTTTCTAGACAAAGAAGGGATAATGAGGGTAGGTGGTCGTTTGATTTTGTCTAACTTACCATTCGACGCTAAACATCCGATTATATTACCTAAAAATAACCACGTGACCAATTTAGTTATACTATATTTTCATAAAAAACATTTGCATGCTGGAGTTCAGCAAACTTTATACTCAATTGGTCGTAAATTTTGGATTATTGACGGACGTAGTCAAGTGTATAAAAATATCAAACAATGTTGTGCCTGCTTCAAGGCTAATCCTCCACCTACCAATTACATTATGGGTAAATTGCCGAAACCCCGTATCAATATCTCGAACCCATTTAATCAAGTTGGGATTGATTATTGTGGACCATTTCTCTTAAAGGAGAAGAAATACCGTAACCAAGCATCGGTGGAGGCTTACGTTGCTGTATTTGTTTGTCTAGCTTCAAAGGCTGTACACTTGGAAGTAGTTACAGACCTCACGTCTGTAGGATTCTTGGCAGCGGTGAGACGTTTCGTTTCCCGCCGCGGCTTATGTCACGACATTTACAGTGATAACGGCACGAATTTCGTTGGAGCTGACCGGATGCTAAGGGAATTAATTGAAGACGTCCATACACGCGAAGCACAAGATCGAATTCAAGGATACTTGAGCGACAAAGGGTATTCAGTGGCATATTCAAGCACCACATGTTGGGGGCTTATGGGAAGCGGCAGTGAAAAGCTTTAAAACATATTTATACCGAGTTGCCGGACGTGATATGCTATTTACGTATGAATAATTTAACATATTAGTTATCGAAATAGAAGCTATATTAAATTCCAGACAATTAACTAGTAGTTCCGCTGACCCTACCGATCCTATCGCCCTTACTTCTGGCCATTTTTTAATAGGGGACTCACTGACCAACTTGCGAAGTCGTGATTATTCCACGACTCATAGTAACCGTCTGTCACACTGGCAGCACATGCAGAAGGTAAAGTAGCATTTCTGGACGCGATGGAGTAAGGAGTACCTGAACAAGTTGACGGTTCGCACCAAATGGGAAAAGGCCGGTCCTGAAATCCACGAAGAGGCTGTGGCCTTACTACGAGAAGACAACATTCCACTCTCACAATGGTCCCTGGGAAGAATCATGAAGTGCTATCCCGGTAGTGACGGTGTGGTACGTACTATTTTAGTGAAAACCGCGAAACCTTCAGTTGTCCGAAATGTGAACAAGGTAGCGTTACTTCGGATTCTACCGACTAATGCTGAAGATGAACATTCATAGACTTTATAATTGATCGTATTCTCTCAACGGGAGGAGTATGTTCAAGATTGTAAAATCTTAAATTTTATTGCTTACGATAGTTTTAAAATATGTAAGATATTTGTATGCTTCCTATCTTCATTGTATATATTTAAGGCGTAAATTCATTTTAGTTAATAGCGTTGTAAAAATATGTTTCAGAATTGATAAGATCTTTTATATTGTTGTAAATTTAAAGAATAGTTTCATTTTATTTTCAACTTTTGTTAAATACCTTTAAAATATCACGTTTTGCAACAATAATTGTAAATAGTTTTGTTTGGGCATTGAAATAGCACATTTTTGAAAGTCGACATCTTGTCGCATTGTCCTATAGTTAAGAAGGTGGAAAAAGGTCACGTTTCACCCTATTATATATTGTATTGTAAAAACCCTAAATTTAGTGTCACTTCTGCATGAATTTGATGGTCGACGGTCGGAAGATATGAAAGGCATTTTTGAATAACCTTTCTGAGTAAAAAGGTTACAATTGCTATTGGAGTATTCAATAGAAATTTAACTATTTATTGACGGCACCCATAGTTGATTCTTGTCTAGGAACCCGACAAGTCAAATGATACTGGCCAATAGTAAATATTTATTTTCGTTTGGACAACCCAATCCACGTGTAAACACGCCCCTCGCAGATTTCTATTTAACACGTCTCACAACGTGAAGAAATCAGTTTCTCACTCATTAGTTCTACACTTATCGACGCGAGTTTTACACTCATCGAATCGAGCTCAACGCTCAACAACAAAGTTAGTTTTTTACACTCATTGAAGCGAGTTCAATACTCTCGATAACAAAGTTTTACATTCATCGACGCTAGTTTTACACACTCATCGAATCGAGCTCAACGCTCAATAACAAAGTTAGTTTAATATTCATCAAATCGAAACATAAAGTGTCTTCCGATCTGAAACCACCGAAGTTCAGCATTTACAACTTTGTACCATTTTGTAAATTTGTATATAATAAATTATTTATTTCGACATTAATTTTGTCAAATTAAGATTATTTATCTAGTTGAATGTCTACGCCAGTTGACGAAGTTTAGCTAGAAATATAATCAAAAACAAATGTGTTAACAGAAGTTTTTGATCGTTCATGCTTCCCATAAATAACTCAATAAATTACTCCAAGCCTGCTTTTGTAGGTTGCCGCCTGCGAGGAAAACGTTCATGGTAATCTATTGCCAATAGCAAGGTGTCTTTATTACAATCTCTCAATATCTAGATGATATAAATTTTTTCATCACTATTGAAACTCATTTTTGCCCTAGTTCAAATTCTTCAAAACACCAAAAAAAAGTACCGCTGAGTCAAAAAACAATATTGTACCTATTATTATGTCAAATATCAATTTATTATGTCAAATATCAATAAATAATGGTAAACTCAATTAATTGTTAATTGATTAGATAGGTACCTAATCAATGTTTTGCATAGAAAAATGAAAATATCTTAGGAACCAACAATTTTAGGTATAGGCTATGCTTGATAAAACAAGAAGTATGTTGGTAGTAATTTTCGATACTCACTGAAAATACAGGGTTAATAACTTGAAAAAATTGACGAAATAATTTATTTGTATTTTGATTCAATAAGCAAACTTCAGTTGTACTACAAAACGAGTTATTGTGACACTTGTTTTACAAATAACTATTTTATAACTCGCGTATAAAAGAGACTTCATTAGAACATTGTTTACAGTGTCACAATGAAGTCTCTTTGAAAACTTTTTTAGTCATTTTTAGCGTCATACAGTTGGTTATTCTATGTACTATATATTTTTATTTGACATTTCACTTTAACCTTGAAACAAATTATAAATAAAATGGTCTAGCGTTGTTCTAGCTAGAAAATTATTGTATTAAATGGTCTTAAAGGTAAATTTGAATAAATAATACGTTAAAAATCTTAATAAATAGAGTACACTAACGTTTGTTCATCAATGATTTGTCAATTGTTTATTTTTATGTTGTATAGGATCAATATATAGGTATACATAACGTTCGATTTTTGGGATAAATTACCAGATATCTACGTGAAGATGTATTACAGAAATAATTATGTTCATGAGATAAGTGTTTTTAAATGAAACTCGATGATATTGATTTATCGAAACAATTGTCAATTTTTTAGAATTTTCAATAACTTGTATTATATTGTGGAATTAACTAGAGACCTTGAGTTTCATTTAAAAACACTAATATGAGCATATTCCACGAAGTAAGGGTCGAGACAGTCAATTTCATTCATGAGATAAAATAAATAGAACGCAAGCATATACGAAGAAGATTTGTTTTCAACAAATAATCATCCTTATTTAGTTAAATGGAAGTTTGTTTACAATTTACACAATTATTCGGTCATAATATGTCAAAGGTCAAAAGTGCTGAATAAAACCATCTGTGATCTGACCAATTAGGAATCTACATAATTGCCAACTTAAATTCAAACCACGCCTAAAAACAGGGATTATATGTAATTCTATTTTATTTGAAAAATTAAATAAATGCGAATTATAAAAAATATTGTATGAAACTTGTGTCACGTTACAAAACGAGTCATTGTGACACTTGTTTTACAAATAACTATTTTCTTCTCCCGTACTTTAATTATGTAGTTTAATTAATCCATAACGATACAAATATTTCATTACGATGCAAGTTTATAGCCAATAGTAACGCGACATTCGGACAATAACATGCATAAAATACTATAACATGACACAATTGGACGAAGAATCATCATTTTCGAAATCTTTATTATTAAGACATATATGATTTTATATATTAATCATCGTGGACAAGATGAGATTATTTTACGGATATAGGTAACTAAAATGACCACAATAAAATATTTGCCCTAAGAAATAACTAAATCACTAAAACAGACTAACTTTACTGGTGACCTCTTCAAATTTAATTCGTATTCTCTCGTTCATATCATCCTTGTATGTGAGAGGTATTTTTTCAACCTTAACTTTAATATAATTCCCTATTATTGAATTCTGGCAACCTTTCGTAAAATGAGTTCTATTTAAAAAATAGATGAGTTCTGGCAACAAGAGAGTTAATTTATGTATCGGTGAACATATATGCGACGTCCCAAAGTGTAGGTCGGGCGTTTCCCTTCAAACTCATCCCTTATTCATTTAGAGGTTATGTTTCACATTCTCCCAAATCTCCAGCTCTCAAGGCCCAATGAAACAATCTTGCAATTATTGCGGAATCTGTCTTCCGGTTGTTTTTGTTGAAAGCAGCAAATGTATTTTTCATTGCGGGGTAAATTAAAATTTGGTTTGAAATGATATATTTTTGAGTCAGTTATTTGAAATTTGGATGACCTACATAAATGATTTATATTCACTACATATCTCTATAAATAAGGAAGAAATAGGTTTATTTTGAGTACATGAAATGATATATACCTGGAAGTTGAGAATATTATTTTACGTTTTTGGGGAAGTTTTGTTATTTATTGATGAACGGCAACATGGTAGTCAGCTGGCGCCATCTTCACTTTACTCCTCGCAAGTGTGTAACCACACGAGACAAATAAAGGTTGTCGGAGGACGGAATCTTCGGTTCAGATAAGAGAATCTGAACTAGAAGGCATTACGGCACTCGTGAAGGGATCCAAGAAGGTCGAAACAGGTCAGTGTACTATGCCCTTCTCCTTGCGGTTGCGAATTTTCAAGCAGCTTAATAGACGAGAACAAGAATAAGAAATGATCTGTCTGAGAGAAATCGTAATAATACTATCGGTAGGGTACCTCGGAGACCCCATAACTGTAGTTGCTTTAAAATGGAGTATCTCCAGGTTCTATCATATACATTTTGTAAATCGAAAGTTACTGCAACTAGGTGTTCTTTCTTTGTGAAGTCTTCTTGAATTTCTTGCTCAAGATATATCAGTGCATCCATCGTTGACCTATTTTTTCTGCGGCCTACTTGAAATTTGGAAAGTAAATAGTTGGATTCTAACCTCCAGGCTAGCTGGAAGCTTATAATTTTTTCATATATCTTCCCCAGATAACTGGTGAGTGAAATTGGTCGATAACTGTATATATCTGATGATGAATTATCGGTTTTGAGGATTATAGCAGTTTTTCATTTATTAGGATAGGTGTTTGGTAGCCACAATTTGTTGAAGAATTCCAAAAGTTTGTGCTTTTCAGCTTGTGGTTGTTTTTTCAGCATGCAGTTCAGGATTTCATCATAACCTCCTGCTGATTCTGAGGTATTTTCCAAGGCTAGTCTCATTTCATCAAAAGTGAATGGTAGGTAATAGTTTTCATCTTGTAGCGGCGTGAAATCAATATTGGCGGATTCTTCTCGTTCTTTCAAAATTAAAAATTAATTTTCGTTGTTGTTTGTGCTACTCTGGGATTCGAAATAATTAGCGAATATTTCACAAATTTCTTGGGGGTTATCAATTATCTAATTTTGATTCGGAAAAATTGAGAGTATTTTTTTCCGAGATTATTTTGATTTTCCTCCAAATATTGGTATCTGATGTTAGCGTTGATACATATTTTCTCATGAATTCTTTTTGGCTGTCGCAATTTTTCTTTTAAAATTCTAGCTCTTTAGAAAATTATGAGATTTTCAATGGTTGGATGCTTTTTAAATAAATTAAAGGTTTTTTAATTATGATCTTTATTTAATATAGGAGGTCCTAATACATAGTAGTAAATATCACATATTGTAGTCAGTACACACAAATTCAGTTGAATAAATAAAATAAAATAAAATGAGATATAACAAGATGAAATAAAATAAAATCTTGATAAAATTAGTAATAATAGTAAGAGTTTTGGTATTAAGTTAAAAAACGAATACATATCAAAATATAATACAAATAAAATATATATCGAAATAAAATAAAAACAAAAAGAAAAAAGGAAATAAAATAAAAATAAGCGTGCATACAAAAATTACAAAGTTAGTTTACGGCTTGGAAATAAATTGTAGCAGATATTTTTTAAACTGAGGTAGAGAGGTACTAGTTCTAATTCCAGTGGGCAAATCATTAAATTCACGTAATCCGCATATAAAAATAGATTTTTCCTACGATCACTACCCAAAGTAGGCCTTTGCACACTCAAATCTAACCGCAAAGTTGATGTTTTCATGATCTGTCATAATTTGACATTATTTCCGCTCTAGAGCATACTTTTCCGCTCACATGTTTTCATTTACAATAAATTAAAGAAAGTTAGTGAATAATAGGTATATTAATAGTACATTATACACCAAGCGACTTAAGTGACCCATTTAAATTTAAAAATTGGATTGAAATTTTTCCGAAGTCGCGTCATGCTACTCTCTACAATAGCCCTATTTAATTCTGAAATAAGCCTAAAAAACTAGTTCCACTTTCAAATTTTGCGTATTTGAACTATATCGTACATAGGAAAATCTTCTTCCATTCAGTTAATAATTGAAAGTGTTGTGGTGGTTCAAAATATTTCCTGGTGAGTTAAAATTCTTCAAGTATATTTTAGTGTATGTTGAAATTCTTTTTTTGACAAAAAACGCACATATCATATCCTTTTGACGCAAATTTTCATTTTGCTTATTTAGGGAACAAAACAAATAGGATAGACCAGATTACTGTTAGTATTATATAAAATACTAAATTAAATTTTCTATTTGTTGGAGCATAAACTTCCAATCTGTTCAATCTAATTTTCATATCTTTTTTCTCCTTTTTTTCTCCCAGCTCTGTCTAAGTAGTCCTGAAAGACCTAGAGAACAGCGCTAGGACATAGAGCCCTAGAACAACAGACTGTAATGGAAAGAAACACCACCTTTCCATCTACTAGGACCTAGCTGAGAGCTGAATCATTCCAGAACTTCTGAAAGTTAGGTCCTTTGTCCTATTCTCAACTCATGGAAATCTGAAATTGGAGATTTTTATTTTATAACTGCGTTCGTATTCGTCTTGTATGCAGTCAATGTGAATTATTTTATTGATATATGAATAAATAGGATTTACTGAAAGCTTTAGTATTTGATTTTCAGTAACGTACAATAACTTGGACCATCGCGTTAGAGTGATTTTTAATATTTTGTATTATTAAGATGAAGTAAATATATTAAGTATAAGGTTTTCCAGTTTTTAACCTTTTTTGGTTTTTGTTTAAGTAAATTTAGTACCGATTAAATAGCTGTTGGTGTTCAATTTAATATCGATTATTACCCAAAGACAGTGTAAACTATAAGAATTCTTTAACTGAGGTGGAATACCACTATCTGAGGAAAAGTCTCCAGTCGGAATATGTAAGGTAACTGAGGCCCTTAGATATGGCTCCCAGTTAAATGTATTACTTTTGCTGATTGCCGAGGTGGTGAAGGAAATTTATCTCAAAAGTTTTCTTAATTTCTTCTATCAAACTTAAGATTTTTGGTTACTTTACCATAATTTCTTTATTCTCCCATGACCCTCAACATTTTTATATAGTTTCAGTTTCGACATAAAATTTGCTACGAAATACGGTTTCAATTGAATATCGTTTGGTTATTTGATATTTTCGTCAGGAAGAAATAGCAAGTTTTAGGTTGGTCAGTTTTTTGTGTTTGCGATAATAGTTGACGTTAAGGAGTTTGTCTACTTATTGTTTTTTCCGCCTTGAAAAAGTTGTTGGTATTTTACAACATTGATAAGATTTGGTATAAGTTTTGAATTTTATTGAGTTTTAAAGTTATTTGCAAATCAGAAAGTGATAAAAATAACTTTCTGAAATATAATAAGAATAAAATAATTTATTCTGAACTCCCTAAATTATTTAAATATATTAACAGAACTTGTTCACAAAGACATAACCTCAAATTTTAGATTAAAAATAAACAATTTACTTTACGATATCTTAATCCTTCCATGAGTTTTTTTGGTTCTCAGGCTACAAATGTATGATAATAACTTTTTATTTTGTTCCATTATTTAACACAAAAACTATTAACAAAACAACACAATACTTTTTTTCTGCTCAGCAGTGCTTCATCAATGCTTCTATGTAATAGCTTTGGGACAAAAATTTAAATGAAATCTTGTTTGTAACGAGGACTTCACATAGGAGATTTCAGTTATGCCAGGATATTATTAGTTTTGAAAACTCTTATGTGTTACAGAAATACATATGAGTATTCATCAATCACAAAATTTGATCAGCCGCACATAGGTTTATTCATTTTTGCTTAAACGAATGTGAGCATTACATTCTATTACATAGGAGTATGAGGGCTACGCGGTAAAGCAAAAATCTCATACGTAAAAAAATGCCACATAGGAAGTTTCATAAGAACAACGACGATATTTGTGTTTTATCATATCGCATTTGTTTTTGAGTTTTTAAAATGCCCAACAAACTCTGTTCTGTATAGAAGAAACTTCCGTGAATATTTCAAATTTTATGAGATTTTCTTGCTTTAGGCACCTTCAGAAATCAATTTCATTTCGAACGAACCTTATATTCAACTATTCTCCTTATTTAGGCAAATTTTGGACTCAGGTTATTTTGTAACAGTCCCTTCATTTATTCTGTGTGTACTGAGAAATTATCTTTTTGCTTGGTAGCATTTTCGTTATCAGTATATGCTTTAGTTGTTTTTACCGTCCCTGTATTTTGATACGAGTATAACACGTTCTTTTTGCTTGCACGACAATTTATTGATTATTTTGGTGTACTGATATATACTGATAGTATTTTATTACGGCAAATTTCTTCTCCATTGTTAACTAAACTATTTTTTATAGATACCTTTCTATGTGGTTTGAAATACCACACTTCTTGATTTCGTTACCTACCGTAGCGAAAGTTTTTGTTTCCTATTTATAATATAAAATTCTTCTTTATATACTCTTAATTTGGTTTTGAGTATCTTGTGTGTGTTATCGCTAAAATTTTACCACTTAATTCCGTTTTGGTGTGTTTCTTCTCTCCAAACGTATCGATGATAGGAAAGGGGGGAAAAGGCCGTGCTTTGTATTTTTCTCTTTTTATCTTCTATGAATTTCGCAATCTACACACATATTTTTTGAGTCACGTTAGAAAATTATCTTATCAGTTAGTTTTTTTGAGTTTAATGTACTTGAGATCTTCTCCATCACATGTCACACTTTGTGATTTATTTCTTTGTAGGTGAGGAACTATTATAGATGTTTTCTTGTCTTATCGATGCGATTTTTAGCATTTCATTATCTTGTGCCATATGTATATTATCTTTTGTTGAAATGTTTTGCATTTCATACTTTGATACAGGCTACCCCTTTTAATTTTTTTGATATCTTATGATATCGTTGTGGTACTAATAATTGTTTTTGGTTAAATAGTTCATTTACCGCTCCTATTTTATACATTTCAAGTTTGCTGCATATTGCTTTCAATTTATTAAAAAAGTCGTAGCTTCGGATTAAAAAAGGGTAACAATTCTTTACCTCAATTGAATTTGTTCTCTCTTTTCTTTTCTTCTTTTCTTTCTTTTCTATTAATTGCTACAAACTTTCCTTTTTTCATTTCTCATTTTTATTTGGATACGTAAGCACATCTTGATTTGCTAATCACCACAGTCTTGATGTTTGGCCAACAACAACTGAACTTTCTCCTATAACAACAGCCTCTAACCGTTCCTTATCTACTAATTCTTCAGCTATGACCCTTACTGAAGATGATAAAGATATTTTACACTTTCTCAAAAAAATGTTATTGTGTCTGTGTGCACAGAATATAGCAACTTTGTGCCTCAAGTTGATGGATGACACAAAGCTTTTACTATTGAAACGATTTTACATTTTTATCGCTGATAGGTGCATATTCTGTGACGTGGATGGTGTCTTAGGTTTTCTGATGAAATTGTCAAAATATATAGATTCAACCATAGCTCTTGCTGCCTTCTTTGGTGTTGAATCACTAGATGATTCCCAATAAACTATTGTTTAAAACAATTACAATATTTAATTTTAGAATATGATTTGTGAAAACAGATCAATTTATTAGTGTTTTTAAATGAAACTCACGGTCTCTAGTTAATTCCACAATATAATACAAGTTATTGAAAATTAGAATTTTGAATAACTTGTATTATATTGTGGAATTAACTAGAGACCGTGAGTTTCATTTAAAAACACTAATATGAGCATATTCCACGAAGTAAGGGTCGAGACAGTCAATTTCATTAGATCAATTTATATTCAAATGACCTTTTGTCTATGATTTCTTCAGCAGCTTCCTGCGTGTCTAGATTTTTTTCTGTTTCGTGTACACCCTCCAGCATCCTGATTTGTATAATTCCAAACAGTACCCTTAAGTACTTGCGGCAAACAGAGTTACACGATTGGAGACTTTGTCCATTTAACTACTATAAATATCTTATATTGTAATTTATGAAGTAGAAAATCAAATAATCTATTAAAATTGATTTTGGACTTTTAATTTATTTATTTGGCACACAAAAAAATTAAAATGATTTATTCGTGTCATTTTCATGGATGGTATAATGTTCTTTGCAAATAAAATTTTTGCAGTTGCTATATTTTCTCATACTTACCATATTTTTAGTCTTCCACACATTCCACGAATATCTCTTGGTTATGTACTTATTACAGCTCGTTCTTCGAACCAGTTTTCCATAAGTTGCTTTGAAAGCTTTTCTAGAAAATTACGCCTTATTATACTGTGGGTTTTCTTCATTACCTTTGAATATAATTTGTGCTTTGATGCCAGCAATATTCATCAAGGTGTAAAACAAATACCACCTTTGGTATTATTGTAGTCAAGAATTACATCAGGTTTAGGTATCTACACGTCAATGGAACCGTCATCATGCATAGATGTCATGAGTTAAACAGTTTTATTTACTTTTGGAACATGTTATAAAAGCATCATATTGATCTGGTACCCAAATAATGTAGAACCTACTTCTCCGTGTCTGTATGGTGAAAACTTCAATGGTATACACAGAAAACGGACATTTTGTGATGGTATATTTTTCTTATTTCCGGGGGGATACCAACGTATATTATTTTATTATCAAGTAGAGATTCGACAAGATCGTAGTTGGTGTACCAGTTATCAATAGTTAAGTTGTGTTTAGAACCGTTTAAGGGATCTAATAATCATTGGACAATATCATCGGGATTATTGGATAATTGGAATAGACCACATGGCTGCTACCTACAATATAATTCAATTGAAGATGTATAGAAGGTCTTTGCATCATTGAGAGCATATATTTTCAGCCCATACTTTGCCGGTTTTGTAGGCATATATTGTATGAATGAGTAATGGCCTCTAAATGGAATACATTTTTCATCAATAGTAACGCACGAGAATATTTTTTTACAGTTAACATCGAAGGAAGTTAAAAGTGATCTTACCACTACCAGTCGATCTATTTTTAGATGCTGATCCCTAGTTACATGGTAATCGAAACGAAGAACTCTCAACAATAACAGTAATCGTCATCGGATGAACCACTTTGTTCTGTTTCACTTTCGTCGTTATCGAGGTTTACTTTTTCAACTTCTCCATCAGACCAGTCACAGTCACTATCAAGATTGTTGTAAATGATGTCTCCTCCTTAATTCGCTTCCCTTTCTTCATAAGAAAATTCGCGAAGAACTCGTTCATAACATTCTTCTATGATAAATTATTGACTGCAATTGTAACCCTTGGGGTCGTTAAAGACCTATTTACGTTAATTTTATGGATTACTGGTGATGATAATTTTGAGTGAAGTTTCGCCACACTCAATGCGTGGTTACACATAGTGACTATTACCATTAAAAAAACAAAAGGGTATGAAAACAAGTACTTCATCTATTTTTCCTTTTCGAGCGGTCTAAAGCTGTTTTTACCAAAAGAGCCTGAAGTCGAAGTAAGGGTCGAGACAGTTAATTTTATGTGTATCCGTTAAACTTTATTAATTCAGTTTCAAAGTATGTTACGTTATGACAACTGCAGATTAATATACCCTTTTTATTTCTTGCTTTCACTGAGTGCGTTCAATAGTTTCCACTTTCCACACTTGTTATGTAATATGCTTACACAATTTTATTTTTTTTAGGTTGGATTCCTGGGCAAGATATTTTTTTTTCCTAATTTTGTACCTGTTTTTTCAAATTTACTGTACTGTTCATTAATAGTGAATAAACATTTTAAATTCTTTATTGCTTTTTTTGCTATTTTATTTTAAATGTACAGGGTGAACAACTAAGAACGACTGTAGGCCACATCTCAGAAAATAATCATGGTACAACTTTCAAAAAAATTACCTTTAGGTAAGTGATCCTGAAAAATTGCTGGAAAGTATTTTGCAGTCTCTAAAATTTCCGCTAGGGGTGGATTGAACACTCGAAAACATAATACTCCAAGAAAACATACTAAAGGTGTCCTAAAAAAAAACAATTTTTGAACTCTTGATGAGATTATGAAAAATTTAATTAAGGAGATTTTTTGCCATTCTTCAATTAATGGGTGGGGAAGGTTCAAACTTATGAACAAATGTATAACTAGCTCGTTTTTTAACCGATATTAATGATTTTAGCTGCATTTAAAAGAGTTTTTCTGTTTAATAAGATTGATAATAAAATTACATAATTTTGTATCCACTAGGAAATTTCAAATGTAAATTGAAGCATTTTTTTAATTTTTATATCTGATATCGTGAATATTATATCTTGGAATAGATTCCCATTTTGTTAATCCCTTTTCATCAGAATTCAAAAGACCGCCTCATTACATTTGAAATTTCCGAGAAAAAAAGGGAAAATTGTCGACTGTTTCACATAGCGTTGACAAAATTGTTCAATTTTGTTATTGATGTTAAGCATATCTTATTAAAGTGGAAAAACTCTTTTAAATGACGCCAAAAACATTGATATCGATTGAAAAACAAAAAAGTGTTACATTTGTTTTTTAGGTTGAACCTTCCCCCACCCCTTACTTGGAGAATAAGGACAAAAAGTCCCTAACTACATTTTTCCATAATCTCATCAATATATCAAAAATTGTATTTCTAGTATGTCTTTTTTGGAGATAATCACAGTATTATGTTTTTAAGTGTTCATTCCACCCCATAGCAGATATTTTAGGAACTCAAAAATATTTTCCAGCGATTTTTCGGGGTCATTTTCCTGAAGGATTTTTTTCAAAGTTGTACCATGACTATTTTTTAAAATATGGCCGACAGCCGGCGTTCTTAGTTGTTCACCCTGTATTTGCTGATTAGGCACAGAAACATCTATAGGATGTCATCTAGAATGTTTGAGGTATATTATTTAAAGGTTTAAGTAATGTCCATACAACATCTAAGAGAATACACTGTATTGCTTTTGAAATGTCGCATTTAGATCATTGATAAGATGTTATTTTTTAGACATTGCATTAACATCGACAAGATGTAACAGAAATGTTATTTTTAGTTCGTTATAAAGACTTCCTTTTGAGGAAGTTCTAGTAACATCTCAGCAATGTAAAAAGGCAGCGCTTTAACATCGCTGAGAAGTTAAATTGAAACATCACAAAAGTTAACAGCCACAAGCTGGGCATAAGCGGTTGTATAGATGTGCATGTGATGAAAACAAGAGGAAAAAAAGGAAGAACATTATCACAATGTGATGTTGAATTACCATAACTGTAATATTTATTTGCATAGTGGGAACATTCATTGACACCTAGCACAGAACTACATAGAAATACTACATATTTGTGATAAGAAACAAGAACTGGATTTCCTTGAAGAATTAGAACTTAGAGGACACTTAAGAAACCCACAATATCAAGTTGTCAATGAACACATAAATCTGGAGAGTTCTCCACGTTCAAACTGTCTTATTAAGTGATAATTGTAAAGAGCAGTAGATATAGGTTTCCTGGTTTTCTATATCATCGCACAGTTATACTGATCTTGATTGGGAAAAAGATATCCAGGATATCCCCATAGGGCTAATAATATCTAAGCGTTAGTATAAGTAATATCATATGTTCTTCTTTTTTCTATTAACATATATTAAGTCAATCACTTCTTGGTCTAGCCAAAACTAATTGTCAAATATCAGGTAGGCATCAAATGAAATGTAACTTCTGTCATTCTGACGATGATATTTAATATCGAAACAATAATTGTCAAATTTCTCAAAATTTTTAAAATTTTTTCAATATATTGTGGAATTATCTATAAACATTAAGTTTCATTTAAAACAGTAATATGAGTAGATTTCACGAAGTAAGGGTCGAGACAATTAATTTTCACTTATAAACTATAAAAAAAATTTTTCTTGCTTCCTAGTCGTGTTCAAGCTTTGAATGTTTTTTTCTATTTTTCTGCTTGGTGTCTCTTTAATTGTTGTTCCTGCTTCCTTGTTTGGTTTAAATCCTTCCTTATTTGTGTTTTCTTCTGTCGCGCTGTTAGGTTTTGTTCCACTGTCATTAATATTTTCCGAAATAGTCTCCTGCGATATTCTGAATTTCATCAAAAACCAAAGGTTCAACTGTTTGAAAAGTTGGTGTTCCTGAATTTCCGTTTATTTTCTGTTTCCTGGTAAGTGCTGCGTAGGTTAGTTACTTTATAAGAATGATTGTTAACGAATAGTCTATTACCCTTGATGTAAGATTCATCAGTTGTACTGATACGAGCTAGTTTTAAATGTTCTGTTAATATTTTATTGTCTTCCCTTTCTATTGATGTTAAGTCGTTTACTATACGTGTGTTTGAACCTTTTAGATTTTTACAATTTTTCAGTATTTCCACTTTCTTGAGATATGAAATATACTCGATCTTTAAAGGGCTAGTTCTACGTTTTCCCAACTTCTAGTAATTATTTATATCTTTATACCCAATTTCCACGTTTAGTAGATTTTTAAAGTTTTGTAGGATACTATAAAGATCAGGAATATCAATATCAAGTCCAAATATTAATATATTTTTTGTCGTCTTTGTATATACTCCAGCTTTTTTAAAACTTTTTCATTGTTCTCTACTGTTTCTTTCAAACTTTTTCTTCCAAAACCTCTATCCTCACTAAAATATTTATCTCACTCGTCGCTATATAATTTTTAACTTCGCTTTTTATGTTTTCAGCATGCTGCTTTACGTCTGTTCCTACTTTGTTAATAGCTTGTAGAATATCTATTGAGTCTGAATCAATTAGAGACATTAGATTTAAAATGAATATACGTATGAACTGCTTTTATCTATAATTTTGCGGTATGCTTCTATATATTTTACTATATATTATAAATCTTAATTTACACACTCTGTGTAATTGTTTGCGCCCTATCATTCGAGGTAATAATAGCTTCCAAAATAAATTGGATTTTTACGTTATCTGATTATCAAATATTGAATTTAAATTATAACTGCAGAGTTTTCAACTTGAAGGTACTCGCCCACAATTGTATTGCCTTATGTAACACTAATACTTCACTTGAAATAATTTAAAATCCATTAATTCTAATAAACTGCACTGATTTGTGAGGAAACTCAGGAATGTATGAAATTAGAAAATCCCCACAAAAACCCCAGTTACAATATGGACGAAACATGTGAATCGACAGTGCCTAATAAACTACCGGAGGTTTTATCTAACAAAGGAATAAAACTGATCGGAAAAGTAGCTAGCGCAGACCGGGGACAGCTCGTCACAGCTGTATATTGCTTTAGCGCCACAGGGACATATATATCTTCCAGTTATGGTATTTCCCAGAAAAAATATGAATTATGAGTTCTTTCTAAATACACCTACTGGTACAGTCAGAATGATATCGGAGTCTACGTTTACTAACAACGATTATTTTGCCGATGACTGCAGCATTTCAAGAACTACAGCAAGCCTAGTGCTCAAAATTCAATACTTTTGATTCTTGACAACCATTCCTCACACCGTGATTTAGAAGCCATACAATTCTGCAGAAATAATCACATAGATTTACTGTCCTTAGCAACTCATGCAATCCACAGAATGCAACCGCTGGATGTTGGTTACTTCGGCCCATTAAGGTGTGCTTACAGTAGGGAGTGTGATAAATGGAAAAAGTAATAACACAGATGCAAGTTGCCGGACAGTTTAATTATGCTTACACCAGCGTTTCCAATATTGAAAAATCCGAGGAACTCATTCAGAGCTTCCAGAATCTATCCCTACAATCCAGGTCAGTTTAACGATGATGGCTTTGCACCTTCCTGTGTGACAGACGCACCTATTAATACGGAGAATGTTCAGCGTAATGAAGAAATTGCCGGAGAAGTAGAAGAGCCCGAATCCCCTACCGGTGGAGAAGTAGAAGAGCCAGAAAACTTTACCGTTGGAGAAATCGACGAACCAGAATCCTCTAGGAGTATTCTATTACAGGCAACATCACCACCGTATTGCCAATCTTGATATAGTATGTGAAGATGGGAAACTTACATCAAATGATTTGCAAAATGTTTAAGAAAGAGGGTTAATATCTGTTAGTTCCAGCTTAAGAAAATTTACCTTTGCCGCAAATAAAAGAAAAACCAAGTCGATGCAAATGCAGATCATAAAAGTCTAAAATACTGTCTAGTACTCCATTCAAGTAGGAGCTTGAAGAAATTGCTGATAAAGAAAGGTAAAGAAGAGAAGAAAATTGGAGCAGCAAAATGACAACTAGTTGCCGATGGCTCAAAACGTCAGAAGTTGCATAATATGAAAAAGAAATGTGACGAAAAGGATGTACGTTGTCCAGGATGTGGAGACTTGAACTTAGAATCTTTGGAAGATGAAGACTGTATTATGTGCTCTTCCTGTAACAGTTGGTAGCACGAATCTTATACCACGTCTATAATAAGAGACTTTGTTTTAACTGTTCAGAGTGACTATATTTAGTATTTTTCGTTAGTTAGTTTTTTAATGTTTTGAGTTTCTATTGATAACATTACACATTTTTAAATTTTTTTTTCATTTTACTAGCAATCATCTTAATATGGTTTTACTTCTAACCCTTTTTTATGTCACGAAAGGGTGCGTACTACCTCCTCGACATCCCATATCTACTCTTACTTACGCTTGTAAAATGGCATTATAAAATTCACAAATTTATGAAACTCCAATTTTTTCTGAATTAAAAAAAAAACTGTTTTATAATGGATTAAGTGTGTGTATGTGTGCCTGTCCTGTATCCACTAAACTTGAAACGAATCCATTATGAATTACCCTGTATTTATAATTGGACTTTGATCGTTGACAACTACGCATGAACGCTTTTTCCCCTCCCATTTCGATTGGCTATCCAATGATAACCCTATACCATTTTACATCAGACCAGAGTACGGTTAACATTTGTCGGTCATTTTAGTATTAGTGTTCGTTTGTTCTAATAACAAGGTTCAAGATCTTAAAGGTGAATTAGATTACATTATTTTATATTTTATTTTTCGAGGTGAAAATTAATTCATTGTTTCTGAAAAATCGAAAATTCGAGAATGTTTTTATTTTGTCTTAAAACTTTTTACACTACAAGATGCTTCCAAATTCAATATTTAAAATAATTACATGCGTGTGAGGAATTACAAATTTATTGCATTTCTGTCGATGTATTTTTAATATTAAAACTGCTTTTGATTTTGTAAGTGTGTGACAGAATTTTTATTTTATTTTTATCTCGATTCTTTATAAAAAATTTTATCAAATATCGTAAATTCATGTTTTGATTATTTCTAATATTTATTCAATTTTACTTGAATTATAGTTTATGGTGTTTTAAAATTCTAAATAATATATCTTAAGGGTATCCTATGTTTCATAATCAGATTTCAACTCAAATATCAGGTTTTGAAGTAGGTCAAAGTTGAGCAGCAAATTCATTTGAAAAAAATATTCTTTTTTGTGCAAGTAAATGTAGACGCTGTTAGTATTTACCCATATACTGATTTCTGATGATTGTAAATGAAAATGTGCTTTTAGAAAAACAATAAAGATTGCAATTTTCACCCAACATTTTTAAAAAGTAATTGTGTTTTCTACAAAATATTCCTCAAAGACCGTTAACAAGTTTTGTAAGAAAAAGAGACAGTAGTGATAACTATACACAGAAGGAAATATGGAGACATATTTACCAAATTTTTTATTCAATGTGTTACTAGAATAATTTTAATCATTTTAGATGAGCAAACGTACCAATTCCGGATCTCTGAAAGATAAAAAGGACAAGCGTTCAAATGAAGAAAAACCGGGATGCTCTTCATGGAAATCGAACACATCTAGCTCATCCTCATGCTCATCCACTGGAGCTACACGTGATTCGGCAAGTTCATGCAGCGTCAAAAGCAAAAGCTCTCATTCCAGCAGTGGTAGTAGCAAGAAGGATTCACAAAAAAAAGATTCCTCTGAATCTGATGGAAAGAAGAAGTAAGTTTTGTTCAGTTGCAGCAACAAAACTTCTTTATAATAATTCAAGAACCATTTCTTTAACTCATTTTCGTTTTTTCAGTTAATTTGGACGTCTGGAAACAGCAGCTCTACGCCCAGAAACTTGATCTATATAGCATGTTTTTTTAATTTTTGATTTATTCCTTCCTATAACATGAGTTAATTAGGTTCTTAGGTAGTGGAGAAAAATACATTGTAATTTTTTAGTTTGCAAAAATGACTTTGAAACTTCATAATCTTGTCAGTTGGGTTCAGCTATCATTTCAATTTTTTTTAGTTCCATACTTAGCAATAGTTTCTCTTTGATTCAAGTACTTCTAATTTCCTTCAGAATACTTTTATTTTTTTATTTTACAAAATATTCCATTTCATAAGAAATAATTTTTCTTATTTTCCTGTGTATTTTACCTTTTCTATAAACATCTCATTCAATATATTTTCATTGTTTATCAGCGTACTCTATCATTTGGCTATCATGTAACGGATAAAAATTTCTCGTTAAAAAATAATTCTGATTACAATTCAAATGAAGTTGTTGGCAACAATTGTCCATTCTATAATTAATCCCGAATTTGTCAGCTTTTCCTTTTTGACTTAGTATGCATATCTATTATTGCCATTTTTAATAGGCTTGTTAAAATTCGATAAATCTTTTGTTCTGTGTTAACATCTACATTTCCGGTGCTTACGCAACATAAATGAACTGTTGAGTGTAATGCGATCCAATTGAGAACTGCCAAACAGTATAATAAACTTGATATATTCAAGATAACTAACTACACATTAAAAAACATTTTATTGTACTGTAATGAATAAACAAATATAGATGATAGTGATTTCTTATCAAAATTGCTGTATACTTGCTTAAAACTACTTCTAATAATTGTAAAATTTTAATAAACAAAAGTTTTATTACTGTGTTGATCTCCAATATTGTCTCTAATTCAGCAGTATAGAATTGTTGTGAGTTTTCGCCAAGTTTTAAACAAAGTGTATAACAAAATCGGAGGTGGCAGATCAAAATTCTACAGTCATTTTTGGTATCAATGAAAATTCAATAGCCCTTGAACATTGAAATTCCAAAATGAAATTAGTAATAATTGAATGATATGTTTTTACAAATACCTGTCTTTATATACAAAGTGTTTTTGAAAGGGATTAATTTTAAATTTTTGTTTATCACTAATGTCAGTTGGAAATTTAGATTGTCGTTTCTGTTACCTAATAAAAATTTTAAAATGTATATGAAATACTTTTTTTCCTACTTGCCTCTCCAATACTTACTAGTTATCCGAACTCTTGATATATAGGGGCATTTTGAAAGCACTGAAAAATTTTTTCAAATTTGTTCAGTTCAAAACTTGATTGAGAAAATATTAGTCTAAGATGTGGACGTAAACCAACACCTCTTATCCATTTTCCTGGTGAAATATATTATTTTTTTCTTTGAATAAAATATATAGATAAACAAAACCTGATGTGATTGGCGCCCCGTATCTTGGAAAGAATATTTTTAATTAAAAATGGTTTAATAAATTTCGCAGTTATAGTCATTATTTTTCTTAATAAATTTGGTAGCTATCGAAATCAGAATACACAGAATACTGTGAATAAAACTCAAAGTCAGTGTCACTGTGACACTGACTTTGAGTTTTATTCACAGTATCACTGTTAGTCACATTTGTGTTATGGATGATATTCTCCTTTTAATTATACAGAAGATGGCACTGTGTTTGACTACTTTTTTCAGGCAATAATACTTGCAATCAGGTAATAAATTTTACTCAAGTTTTTAATATCTTGTCTATCATTCACATAAAACTTATCTTGTTTTATGTGTACCGTTTGTTTAATTGATAATTCCTGATAATTGGTGTCTTGAGCTAAGATTTTTTTTATAATCAAATTCATGATTCTCAGTGCTTTCATGTTTGTGTGAAGCAGTTGATGCATTTTTTGTATATTTGTGACCATTCATTCTGCTCTCCAAGTATTGTGTAGTCATTCCAATATAATTCATTGGACAATTCATGCATGGTACGGAGTATATAATATTTGATTTCTTATTACCAAAGACACAACATGCTCCTGAAGCCGTTTTAACACTGTCAACAAAATTGTAGCCTAACCTATAGTTCAGTTCCCAAATTGTGGGCACTAAATTCTCTGAATTATTGCATTAAACCGACAACAATAATTGTAGTCAGACTGTGATTCTAGATTTATTCTAGATATATGAAACTGGACAACCCATCGGCAAACCTAATATCTGTTTGCAAATAGTATTATCAAAAGTGAAAACAGTAGTATCATATGAAAAATCAATCAAATCAAGGAACAATCTCTGAGAAATTCTTCAATGTGATGATATCTCACCCCAATGTCTGACGATGCTAACTTTTGCTAAGGAAACAGTGACGTTATTGAACAAAGAAACCACATCCAAGCTGATAATTTCACAATTTTGAGGTAGCTGAAATTTATTAATGAAAGTACTGAATTCGAACGAATCCGTCATAAAATAATTATTGTTGGAGTTGTATGATATTGTTAACAGATCAGTCACAAATTGAGTTACACCTCTGTTAGGACTATTGATAGTAGAAATGATAGGTCCAAGTTGTAAAGTGGGTTTGTGAATCTATCATTTCTGGCATAGTCCTAACAGAGGTGTAGCTCAACGTGTGACTGATCACCCGAACTGATATTTTTTATTTGTGCTCAGTGCTCACTTACCGAAGTGTATCTAAATACAAAATATTATTAGATTTGCTAATTTTTTTTAGATAATTGAATAATTTGCCTGCATTTCCATGATGAAAGTTTAAATGGAACAAGGTATCTACTATCATTAAATACCGTAGTGCAAACAGCACTTAATGATATGGCGCCCCAAGAATGGAACCAAGCTTGGTACCAATAGGATGGAGACCCTCCTCATAGTATTCAAAGTGTATCCGACAAGAAAGACTTAAAATAAAGCGGTCATTAAAATACGCTGCACAAAAGACTAAATTCAATAAAAGTGACTGGGAAGGCACTGAAAACATAATTAATGTTCACAACGAACCACAAACATCTGTAAATATAGTAGGTATACCTACATCATCAAAATATTCAACAGAATTAAAAATAATACAGGAAAAGACACTCTTGCATTAAAATCAAAAAGTAAATATTTTACGAAGCTAGTTTATTTGTCATCGAATGATAAACTATTTGTAACAGATAATTCTTATTCAAAAAGTTTATAGGAAAGTCTAAAAACAACACTCTAGAAGACACAGAAAAAAACAGCATAGAAAAATCAAATAGTACAATAGACAAAAACACAAGAGGGAACAACATATCCAGAACATCGGCAGCTACATTTTATTGTAATCTTTAAGTCAATCTGATAAAGGAAACGGAAATATTGAATAAAAAACCTTTTAATAATAATGACAGTATTTCTCTACACATATTATGAAGTCAGTTATTGTAATTTCATTTCAGCCAACATTAAAGTTATTGGCCATTTTATTCGCACTTGAAAAGACCGGGCCTTAATAGGTAGACGGAAGGAATGAAAAACGCCAGTGGCCGATAAAAAGAAAAAGTGGAAAAAATTCTTACAGACGAAAGAACAAAAGCACTGTGAGGACTATAACAACAAAGGAACCAAGTCAAAAAAAAATAATAAAAGAAGGAAAAGGAAAATCATGGCAAGATTTCGGGGAAAAGATGAAAACAGCATACAAGGATAGCCAAAAATTATTCTTCGAAACCCTAAAACATATGAGAGAGGGGAAGAAAGAGAAGACATCGACAAAAATAGAAATCTTATAAATAACGAGGATAAAATTATGGAAACATGGAGGAAGTACTTTCAAGAACTTTTAGAAGGGACAGACGAAGATGAAAATAAACATGATACAAATATACAAACTAGACAAGAAACTGAATTAGATCGCAGTGGAAAAACAGGCAAAGGGGGGTCAAATAAGCTATAGAAAAACTTTAAGTAGCGAATGCAAAGGGACTAGACAAAATAACTGCGAACATGCTAACCACAAGGCCAGAAAAAGTAGTGAGTTATCTAATAGAGCTCATGAACGAAGTACTTGATGGAAAAACACCCGAGGACTTGAATTTGGGGATCAATAGCCCAATATACAAAAAGGGGATAACAGAGAATCACATTGACAAGTACAATGTCCCAAGTGTATGCCAGAATTTTGGAGAAAAGACTGAGGGAAAAAATGGAACACAAATTAGAAGAAACGCAGTTTAGATTCACACCACACAGGAGCACAAGCGACGCGATGTTTATTATGAGACAACTAGGAGTAAATGCCATTAGATATAACCGAAATATACACTGCTGCTTCATTGACCTGACAAAAGTCTTGGACTGGGTAAAAAAGAGAGGATATATAGAAAACTCTAGGAAATAGGAGAGTTGCTGAAACTGTAATAAGAGGAATACAAAGCCTATATAAACATACTCATAATTATGTAAGAGTTAAGCAAAAAAATAGGAACCATTTGAAATCACATTAGGGGTAAGTGAGGGATGTTATCTTGAGCCCACTATTATTTGCGTTGGTAATAGAAGAAGGAATTAAAGAAGCAATTTTAAAAGTTAAGCCACATGAAGTAGGATACTAGAAAATGAAAAAGGTACTAATATTAGAACACTGCTATGCGGATGACATGGTGATTAGGTAAAAACAACGAGAAATTGCAAGAAAACTCAAGCAGGCGCTACAAAATATTAATATGAGAATACACTAACAAAAAACAAAGACCATGATAATTGGAAAGAAACGAGAAGAGCATACAATCCTTATAGAAAAGGAAAATATAGAACAAGTCCAAAAATTCAAATACTTGGGTTCAATTATATCACAAGATGGAAATTTAGATGATAAAATGCAGGAACGAAGAGCAGCAGGTGGAAGACTGCTTAAAGAGAGGCAATCAACGACATTAAAACACAAGGGTATAAATGAGTAGTAATGCCGATACTCACATATGGCGCAGAAACGTGGACAATGTCGGATAAACTAAAATAAAACTAAATGTAACGGAGATGAGATTTGTATGGAAAATTTATAATAGGACCAGGAGAGATAAAATTAGGAATGGAACACATAGACAAAATCTAAAGTTAATACCGACAGGAGAAAAAATTCAACTGACATGGTTCGCCACCTACAACGAATGGCTAAATAAAGAATAGTAAAACAGGTATTTGAAGCTAGAGCATACATGAAGAAGTTCAGAAGGAAGACCAAAAAGACCATCGTTAAAGTATGTGAAGGCGGCAGCAAGTAAGAGGGACTAAAAAAGGGACGAGATACAAAGTCTAACGCAGGACAGAATTGGGTGGAGAGAGAGCTGGAGAAGAATACCAACATACTCAACTTGACTAAACAACCCACACATGTAAGGGTAGAGGGTATAAGGATTAAGTAAGTAAAGGTTTTCACTTACAAATAGTTAAGGATTATTGTTATTTAATTTTAGGATTTTTTTCATGAGTCTGTAAGTGTACTCAATAGGTTATGGAGAACCCAAGATTGGGGGTGAGGGTAAGGGTCATAAATTAATGAGTTTTCACTCTTCAATTGCATTAGAAGATTTATTTGAATAGTTAGCAAAGTAGCCAGTTAAAATTTCAATTTCACTTTATACTTCAATCTACCTAAATAATCCTGTATCAAGTTTTGGGCAAAATATAGTCCTTTTACGTAATCTGTCGTTAGAAAATTAAAAAGTATATGTCTTCTCTTTGTGTAATTGGATAGAATTCTGAATATCGACTAGTAGCAGCTCTACCATAAAAATCAGTCGTGCATATATAATTTTTGTATGCTGTGGCATTTCACGATAATGATACATACATTAATTACCTTAAATTTATTGGAATCTGACTTTGATATTTTGAACAGACTGCGAACTCCGTCATGGTTAGAAGGATATCATTCATTGAAATTATTAGCTGATCTGCCATTTTCATCCTTAGAGTAATACTATACTACAATAGAGAGGGCTATTCAATCATAAACGCGTTTATTTCTTTGGCCAACAATCCTAAACGCCAGTAAAATAATGAATGAATTACAAAAAGTGGGGATGGTATTATGGATAGATGACAATCTTGGCCCTGACGAACTATGGTAATCCAAAAACATTAAATTAATTAACTTAACATTTTATTTTGTCACTAAGTCTTTAAAAACACATGAAAACGAAAGAATAAAATTTTTACTCGCTACTCGTAATGGTGCTCGTATAATACGATTGACGTTAGACATTATTTACTACTAATATGGCAGCGGATTCGAAATTATCGTCAAGAACGCTCTGACGATATTTGCATCTCTTTTTATATGGTAATTAAACAATGACAAAACTATTAAATAGGTTACCCTAGACACATAAAGCAGGTACTGAAATTTTGACCATGTGGCCACATTTAGTTACAAACACAAATAACTCTATGGTTACAACAAATACTTGTTTAAAATTTATATAAGGATATGCCTTTATTAAAATATTTTTGATTATTTTGAAAAGCAGTGACTTAAATGCATGAATTAGTATGACTTTTTTTTCTTAACTTTTTAAAAAATTTTCAATTAAATTTATAATTTAATTTTTCTTACAACTAAAGAGAATTTGTAAATATAGCAAATCGGTGGAAGTATCCCCTAGTGAGCTTAGAATGTTACTCGATATTTGGGGCATCAAAAAGTCAAAACAAACATCTATTTTATGTGTTAATCTGATTTTTCATCATATATTCTATAGAAAGGAGTAACTTGGGCTTGTTGTATTATTTTACAAACTGCGTTTACGTTTAATAGAGGTATTCATTTTATAAAAAATAGATGATCTCCCAAGAAATAGATCTGATATTAACATACTAGTATCGAAGAGCCCGCCCCTTATTTAACAATCTTCTCTGGCTGGCTTTTATTGATTAGTGCATTGAATTAAAAAAATATTGAGGAAAATAATGAAAAAACCAATGCGATGTATCTACTGTAACCATTAAAATTACATTAGTCAGTAAACTTTTCACTAAGTTCATCCCTGTACATTCTTGGAAAAATTTTATACTTCCTTTCTCATATTTTCAATAACATTCTAGTTTTATCAATTCTTTATAGTTCATATTACTGAATAAAAGAATGGATTTTCTTTTTCTTAAATGTATATCCGCATCGGTGCACTTCTATCGTAGCGTATTAAACTTATTGCACTGATGTTCGGAAAAGTGAAAATATAATTCAAGTATTTTCACATTGAGCACAGGGCATGCGTTGTTCTAATCCACTGGTTCCATGAGATTTTAATACACATACACACATAACTAAAAAATACAGTTTGTTGTAGGTGCAAAAAGTAACACAACGTCTTGATAACTCGGTGTGAATTACTACAGTGAAAACCGCAGGTAGCTGTATTTTTCACGTTCCCAGTAATGAGGATATTAAACAGATGAAGACATAAATGTGGAGAAATATAGTCTTTTGTAAAATACTGATATCATATTACACATTTTCTCAATTCCTTTTTGTTCCATAAATTTTATTCCTAAAATTCAAATTGTCAGGTTTTGTTTTGATTTCTTAGATATCCCCATAAAAATGCAGAAGGAGAAGATCTGGATATTGTGTTCAGTGTTCAGTTATGCCTGAAATATTTAAGATCTTTAGGTAAGTAGTATAGTTGAGTTTTTGTACAAGTTGTTTGCTAATAAATGAATTTTGCTTCTATCATCCAGAAGAATTCTTCCTTGAACATGTTGATTTTGATGATTGTAAACTGTTATTTGACGATTGTAAATTGTTGTTTGCGAGCTACTGTGATTTTCCTAAATATTTGATTTTACATAGGAAAATATTGATATGGACTTAATTAATATACAAAGTAAGCAATTTATGGGGTTAAAAATTAGCGTATTTTTTCAATTTTCTACAGCGAGATGGAGATGAACAATAAAATTGGAATGAACTGACCTTATCCAATCCAGAGACGAAAACCTGCAGCTCCTGCTTACAGGTGTTAGTTTGTAGATGATTCAATCGGCTGCACTGGCGATGTTTAAGTATTTTTAGCGAAATAGTTCACTTTGATTTACGTGTTTTGAGATAATTTTTTGAGTTTAGAGTTGCACTGGTTTTAAATTCTGCTCGAAAGATCATCATTTGATGTAGGTGAACTAGAATTGCAGACTAGACATCGATAGGTTTTTTAATGAAGGAGCAGTCGTAATTTTAAATAATGTTTAATATTAATATTTAAATCACGACAAATATAAAAAGGTGAATCAACTTTCTAGTAAGGTAGAAACAACAAAATGACCATAGCAAGTTGATAGGTAAATAGTTAGATACAGTTGTTCCCAGTTTCAAAAATGCTCGTAAAAAATGTAAATCACTTCAATTACTATTGAAAGGTACACATTTTTTTATGTAAATACAAAAAGAAAGTTTAAGTTGGTATTACCATCTATTATTGACGTTTCAGCTTACTCAGCCTTTTTCAAAATATATTTGCATCTAAAATAAAAAGATTTTTTCACGAAGAGATTCAGCGCAACAACAAATATTCTTTACCTACCAATAAACGAAAAATAAACTTAACTAAACTGTCTTTTTGTATTTATATTGAAAAACTGATCAAAATCAAGGAAAACTTTTACTGGTAATTTACAGTACATCGCTTCTTAATTTTTCACAATCGTGGCAAGCGCAGTTGCCAAGCTGCAACATAACCAAAACTCAATTATATGCTTTGCCAGACATAATTGGAATATCAAACGATGCTCCAATCTGATTAAGGTGTTCATGTCCAGAGCCAGTACTCATTACACCCAATACTGCATCATTATTCAACTGTTTTTTGTTCTGCACAGTTGATATGGAATGTTGGGTTAGACACATGGAACATTGGAAATGGATGTTGGATGCCATACCCCGTTTGGTTTCTCCAACAATTACAAGATTATCCAAAGTACATCCCAAATGAGGGGCATGATTCGCTAATTCAAATTATCTTTCAAGTGATTATAAAAAGAAATACTGTCATTCTGCCATACTTGGGACTTTGTTATAACTTGGGACGAAAATATACCTAAGATGGAAATTTACAAAAAAATGCAACCTCGCACCTAGACCATACCCGACCGCGTTCTCGCCAACTTAGTAGTGTGCTCTGTATGGTGAACAGGTGTGCACGCACGGCAGATCTCTGATCGGCTTGTTTCACCACGGTAAGTGAGACCATATTTATTTACCTTATTTTGCTTGAAAACAGTTGTCTGTATGTTTCACGTCAAATTATGTAGAAGCTTCTAATCATGATAAAGTATTAGGTTATCAATTGCTTTTACCGACAAAGCACTTTTTTCCCTCGCCAGTGTTGCCGTTTTCAGTATTTTATTTGTTTAATAAAAACAATACAAATTGTCCAAACTTGGTACAGGTGACCCAAGCTTGGACGACACAATTTCATTACCAGAAGAACAAATAAAAAGTGTTTTCATTTATTATTTCAGACTGAAGGAGGCTTTCATCTTGAGTAGAACGGCAAAGAGAAAATACCACGCATTCTACGACGACCTTCTTGATAAAGCTGTCAAGGATATCAAGGAAATAATCTAACATATAGACAAGGAGAAGACAAATATGACATACCAAAAAGCACGTTAGCCTAATGGTGCACCAACAAACAAACTAAAAAATTTGGACGTCCACCTATGCTATCGGACGATGAAGAGAAAAAGGTTGTTGACTGTTTGACACTGGCTGCCAAATGGAGATTTCTTTTGACCAAATCAGATTTGAAGATTATAATTGAAGGAGGCCTTGATTCTAAGGGGATAGAGGAGAAACGTTTTCATCAGAACAAACCAGGAAATAAATGGGTTAGAAGCTTTTTAAAAAGGCAAAAAGATGATTTGAAAGTACGATTTTGCCACAACATAAAATGAGCTAGGGCATCTCTAACTCCAGAGTTAATGAACGAGTATTTTAGAGAACTTCAGGCATCGATTGCAGACGCTCCTCCACAGGCTCTTCCAAATTACGACGAGACGAGCATGTAAGACAATTGCGGAAAAAATAAGGTCATTGTTCGTAGAACCTACAAGCGCCCGGAATAAATTAGAGACACTTCAAAATCTTGTTACACCGTGATGTTTGCGGGTATTGCCAGTGGACATACCCTCCCTGTGTATATTGTGTACAAATCAACATCAATTCTATACCATTCATGGATGGAAGAAGGACCGACAAACGCAAGATAAAACAGGACCAAATCTGGCTGGTTTGAGGGGCCGCTATTTGAGGACTGGTTTTTAAGTATTGCTCTTCCCTATTTCAAGAGATTAGGAGATGGTTCTAAAGCCATCATTGGCGATAATCTTGCAAGTCATATAGCCATACGAGTGCTAGAGGAGTGTATGAAAAATGATATTAGGTTTATCCTACTGCCACCAAACAGCAGTCATCTATATCAACCTCTCGACTTGACATATTTTAGTCCTTTGAAAGCCATAATGGCAAACCTCTTTTGAAAGCTACCTTCAAGAAACGTGTCCGAAACTCAAACTTCAAGAAACCGAAAAAAGGTGAACAATGTCATTCCTGGAAAAAGTTTGTCTCATAGCGATGTTATCAACACTATAATAGAGAAAAAAGGCAGGAAATCAGAGGCAGTAAATCAGGGCAACAATTCTGATCGGGAACAACCAAGTACATCGGGATTAGGAAAAGGGTTAGCTAAGAAGAGAAAGATGAGCAGAGCAATATACGACCTTTCTGAATCCAGCGAGGAAGATGATATCATGTCTTTTCGCGATTCTAGTTCTGACGGCAGCGAAGACTTTTCGGATCTTATAGCAGAACGATGAGCCTTGAACACCGAAACAGGGGAAGACCAATATGAAATTAATTCTTGTGAACAAGAAGATGACAATTTAGATGCCGAACTCTCAAGTAGTGATATAAATTCCATTGAACACGAAGATGTTGAGTTAGATTCCGAACAATCTAGTAACAATAAGACTGAAGACTGCTGTGAAAACTTAGAATTAGGAAATTTTGTATTTGAAGAGTGCAGGGAAGAAAGGGGGAAGGTCATTTTTGAATGTTTTTGAGAAATTTCAATTTTAAAGTTTGAAACCCTATTTTAAATAGAATAATGACTTATTTGTTACTTCTATAATTTAAATGATTTAAATAAGTACCTGGTAACATTTTCATAAAGAATAAAATAAAAAATTCCTTATACAGGGTGCGAAAAAAGTTTATTTTTACAGAGTTACACAGTAAGTACACTTATATTTTAGGTTTTGAATTTTGAAACCCTATTTTAAATAGAATACAGATTTATTCGTTACTTTTATAATTCAAATAAGTACCTGGTAACATTTTCTTAAAGAATAACATGAAAATTACTTATACAGGGTGCGAAAAACATTTATTTTTTTACACAGTAAGTATGTAAAATTAGAATTTAGGTTTTCTTCTTGGTTAAGGCCTTTTTCTTAATTGGGATGACGGTGTGCGGCAAGTTCTTATAAAAGTTAATTGCCTTCTCAGTGCTGCATAGTTTCTTAAGATGTATTAAATCGCGATATTTTTCTGCAGATATTGGCTTCAAATCTGAAAAAGAATTAAATAATATGTAGTTAAGAAAACAAGGTTCTCTTCATGATGTTCTTCTTACCAAAATAAAGTTTAGGTGGTAGGACAAACTGACCATCTGGAAGCTTGGGTGTGATTGTATTTTTCGATGCAACAATGCGGTTGTTGATTACTGAGGTGTTCCAGCATCCATTGTATGTGTTCCTGAACTCAATTAATCTAGGATGATCTTGTGAAATTTTCACTTCTCTAATCTCCCGAGATTTAAATGAAGGTTTGGTCATATAAATTGAGTCCAATAATTCTTTCCAATTTCGAAGAAGAGTTTGGTCAACTTCAATTACAGTAAAAGGTTCTGGTTTTACTCTGCATGATTTTATTTCATTAAACCAATCTTCTGGAAGTTCAGCAGGAATTTTTTGATTAATTAACCCCATGTCCCTGTCGCACTCTATGTAAGAGTGCCCCCGGACCGGAAAAATCCCTTCTATGGTATCTAATCTTTTAGCAACATAAAGTTCTTATTTTGACCCCCGCACGAGTCACAGAAGATGCGCAAATGTCTAGCCTTACTACTCAGTTGAACAAAAATAAAAAAAGTGGAGTAAAGACGCGACTTCGTTGGATCCTTTTCCGCCAATTATTTCTGGATAACAATAAAAGGTAGCACTGTTTGTTGATAGCACGTGAATGTTGAAAGAATGTAAAGTAAGTTGCCTTTTATAATATATATCATTGGTAGATAGATTTGGCATAGGTAGATTTTTTTGAAAGTCCATCGCAATACATTCAAAATCAACTCGCTTCATGGCTTGTTTCCTGGCCAATTTTTTTCGCTGGTAAAATACTTCAGTCTTACTTTTATGCAGGTTATTCTCCACTGTTTTTATTCTTATCTCTACTTCAGTACTTTTTTCATTTCGTCAGTAACATCTGTACCACGTAGCTTGCTTTGAAGAACTTTAAGTTCAGCTAAAAACTGGTCACACGAGCTGCAGGTATCGCTTCGTGGGTAACCAAAGTTTATATTAAAATTGGTATTAAATATATGTCGATAGGTTTCGTATGACACAGGAGGATTCTTTGCTTCCAGATACAAATTGTGCATTTTTTTTAATGTTTAGGTCTTCAGATAGGTACAGCTTTCTTGACTTAGATCTGTTATAATGACTGTTGCGTCCCCTAAAACGGGAAATATGTGATTTAATCGTGCTTAATACGTGTTCTGGTAACTTATGCTTCTTAATATTATAGCCTCGCTTGTCCTTAGATACCTTGCCAACATTTTTTAAAGATTTCTGAATAGTTTCAATTCGTTTCTTTCCAATACCGTGCAACCTTAAAAATGCTTTAAAGCATACTGGCACTTCTACAGTTCTTTCATCATTTCGTATTCTCACCCTAAACGCATAAGAAGCATAATGTACGTTAGCTTGAAGTTCATTTTTAGGTCTTCTTTGTTTCACCGGTAGTACCGTAATTAGCCCAAGTACATGTTTTGATCATTACGATTTAAAGAATTAAAATGGTTAATTATAAATGACCGGTTTTGTTCGTTAACAACACTGAAACACTTTAGTCTTTTGCAGTGGCAATCTTCACCTACCTCGTGACTTTGTTCTCGAAATTTTTTCATCACATTACTGACTCGACCCGTAACTTTTCTCTTCCTGGTACAAGGCACAAGGAATGATGCCTTCATTATTACTCACTATCATAGCTTCAGTATCGCTAGCCATTTTTAAATTGAAACTTCAGCTAGGAACACGATCTTGTCAAACACAATTTACGCAGCGATACCAGCAGTAAGCACGTCACACTCGCGTGATTGCTCGAGTAAACTAAAACAGTGTAAATATGTCGGCAAATCAAGCAAATTCCAGTCAGGTCTCGACTCGAAAAGATTGACCTTTCCCATTTCTTCGCTGTCCGCACGGACATTCCCCTTTTCTTCACTGTAAGGTATATTAATAAACACGTTTTAATATTGACAGACCTCGATTCTTCCCTGTTTAGACATACATACTAATTCTATAGGTATTTAGCTACGCATTTCCACCATAAACTCGTTTTGCCAAAAAATTGACCTTCCCCCTTTCTTCCCTGCACTCTTCATTTGTGACTTTAAAATATAATGGGGGAAGTAAGGAGAAATGCAACAAAAAATTTATAGCCAAGGTAGAAAATCTACAAATCGATGACTAAAGTTTTTGAGAAATTATAAAGGTTCCAAGAATTCTTTCATATTTCCTATCATTGAATATTTGCTGGCTATTTCTATATCCAAAATTGTTAAAATAACGCCGGTATCTGTTGTAAGGGAGACTAATACATTTGACATTTAAAATGCCAAAGAAAAGATTTTTGCAGACTTTAATTTAACTTTTTTTGTTTGCTATATTTTCTCATTTTTCGAGAATTGAATTTAAATTTTTTTATGTTTGCTATATTTTTTATAAGAGTTTACATTCTGAGTTATTAGAAGACTTTTCATTTGTTCAGTAATATATGTATTTCATTAAAGAAAAATCGTCTATTCTATTGAAAATATTTTTTTTTTAAAAAGGAAGTACATGTCCCATGTTAGACTATAGCCTTGTAAAATAGGACAAAATCATGAATACATTGATTTCTTACACAAAATTTCAAGCAGTCCCATGTTAGGGCCACTATGCCTAACTTGGGACAAGGGCTATGTTTTTATTACCAAAACTGACATATTCAATAATTCAGACCGCCAACCAAGTTTTAGGCCCAAATTTGTCTTGATTGTGTGCTTTTTCGGAAAGATACGAAGCTTCAAAGTCAAAAACTGTCCCAAGTATGGTACAATGATAGTACATCATAAATCAAAATACTCAGTTTCCACAATAATATGGAACCGGTAAATTACAGAAAATCGAAACTAATTAGACCTGTAGTTTCTTATGTTAATACTGATAATATGGTAAAGTTAACTATATACTTAATAATTACGTTTATATATCTAAATACTCAATAAAAAATTTAATAGAACTAATAAAAAAATTAAAACGTTCAACAAGATAACTCTAAACTCATTTAGCTACAAATAAGTATTAAACATCAGGTAGGCATCACATGAAACGTAACTTCTGTCATTCTGACGATGATGGCAATATCGAAACAATTGTCAAATTTTTTAGAATTTTTACCAATTTTTCAATATATTGTAGCATTATCTAGAAAAGGTTGACTTCATTTAAAGAAGTAACAATAGACCCTTTCAAATAACACATTCCAACGGTTGGCATTAATCCAGGTAGGTAAAATATTAAAATCGAAAAATCGAATTGAGAATATTTTCCCGCATTTTTTAAAATTGTAAAGATCTTAAAACCACTTTCTTTTCAGTTTCCATAAAAATCGTGGCTAATTAATGTAAAGCCGGCTACTCACTACGCGATACTTGACAAGTACTAGTACTTGATCATGTACATGTACAAGTATGGTCGATACATTACGCGGCTACTTGGCAAATGCCAATTTTTGCGAATACTGCAAGTACTTGTGAAATATAATTACAATCATGAAAATTGATAGTGAAACAGAGGCAGCAGCAGCAATTGTTGTAATGAGCAGTGCATATCTTTTAATTAAACCAAAACGAAGAAATCGAAGGTGGTAGGTTTAATATTTTAACAGAAGCAGAGAAAGGTATGTTAAATCAGTGTTTTAAATGAAACTCACGGTTTCTAGTTAATTCCACAATATAATAAAAGTTATTGAAAATTCTAAAAAATTGACAATTGTTTCGATAAATCAATATTATCGTCAGAATGACAGAAGTTACATTTCATTTGATGCCTACCAGATGTTTAGTAGTTATTTTTGGCTAGACCAAGAAGTGACCTAACTTGTGATTGACTTAATATATGTTTATAGAAAAAATAAGAAGATGTAATATTACAAATATTGAAGCTTAGATATTATTAGCCCTATGGTGATATCCTGGATATCATTTTTCCAATTAAGATCAGTATAACTGTGCAATGATATAGAAAACCAGGAAAACGATATCTGCTGATCTTTACAATTATCACTTAAGAAGACAGTTTATTAGTGGAGAACTACCTGGATTTAACTGTTCATTGAGAACTTCATATTGTGGGTTTCTTAAATGTCTTTTCTAATTCCCAATTCTTCTTTTTTCTATAAACATATATTAAATCAATCACAAGTTAGGTCACTTCTTGGTCTAGCCAAAAATAACTACTAAACATCTGGTAGGCATAAAATGAAATGTAACTTCTGTCATTCTGACGATGATATTGATTTATCGAAACAATTGTCAATTTTTTAGAATTTTCAATAACTTTTATTATATTGTGGAATTAACCAGAAATCGTGAGTTTCATTTAAAACAATAATATGAGCAGATTCCACGAAGTAAGGGTCGAGACAGTTAATTTCGTATGTTAAATCATTTAAATAAATACCTTCCTTTCTTCATTTGCATTTAATTTTGGAGATATTGTGGTACAGACATGATGGCGGATATTCTAAAGGAACCTTCTGGCTTATTCGAGAACTTTTGTCGAATGTCTTTTGAAGATTTCGAATATTTGCTAAATAAAGTTGAATGTCATATCTCTAAAAAAGATATAAAGTTAAGAGAAGCTATTCCAGCAAAGGAACGACTGGCAATAACATTGCGATTTTTAGCTACCAAAGTCTCCATTATCTTTTTAAAGTTTCCGCACAGTTGATATCAAAAATTATACCAGAAGTATGCAAAGCGTTAATTTAAGAATTGCAACATCTCATTAAGGTAAATTATTTATTACTTTTCCGCCCAACCTTTCTATATGCGAGAAAAGTATTGGTTTACCCCAAAAAAAGTTGGAATTTTGAAATTTTTTTTTCAGTGATTTTTACGTTTTCCATCAACTACAACACGAAAAAACGGGTTTTGGAAAGAAAACCCTGTGTGTATGTCGTCGTCGTCGTCGTTGTCGTCGGTCACTTTTCCTTACATGACTTGTTAGCACGATAAAGCCTCCGGAGTGCAATAAGTCAGCAATTTTATGATTGAATATTGTTAAGGACATGTCACAGATGAACATTATGGATTTTCAGTGCACCAGAGCCAGTACAACGGGTGCTATGGTACTTGAAGTACGACATTTTGACATTTTTTGAGAAATTTCCGTTTGTTATCACGATACAGCCTCCTGAGTTCAACAAGTCACCAATTTTATGATTGAGTATAATTAGGGATATCTCACTGATGAACCCCATTGATTTTCAGCTCACCAGAGCCAATACAGCAGGTGCTACAGTACTTTAAGTACGATATTTTTGTCATTTTTTGAGAAGTTTCAGTTTGTTAGCACGAGACAGCCTCCGGAGTATATACAAGTGACCAATTTTATGATTGGATATCATTCAGAGCGTCTCAAAGATGAACCCTAATAATATTCAGCTCACTAAAGCTAGTACAACGGGTGCTATGGTACTTGAAGTACCAAATTTTTGTCATTTTTGGAGGATTTTCAGTTTTGTTAGCACGATACAGCCTCCAGAGAGTATACGATTGATCAATTTTATGATTGAATATTGTTCAAGGTTTCTCACAGATGTACCCCATTGATTTTCAGTTGACTAGAGCGAGTACAGCGGGTCCTATAAATCCAGATATACTAAATTTTTGGTTATTTTTGGAGAAATTTCGGTTTGTTAGCACGATACATCTCCCGAAGTGTATACAATTAACAATTTTAAGATATAATATTGTTCAGGGCCACAGATGCGGAAAAGTTAGTTTTAATCTTTAAAACCGTTTATTTTTTTTATATATCTATTTAACACAATATTGAAAAAAAGGTTGACAAAAAGTAATTTACATTCTGTAACTAAAATGATCAGAAAAAAGTTATGATTGAAAATGTTGGTAATAATTTTTTGCATTATTGGCGTTTTCTGAAGGAACCGTCGGTGGATTGGAATATTGTTGTTGTTGTTGACCTGTTGAGTCTGTCGTGGGGCTTAATGATGGTACTGCAGTTAACAGGTTCTGATGTGAAATTGGCGTGAATTGCCAGTTCATGGGATGCTGCTGGAATGACTGTGGAAACGTGCAATGAGAAAAACGCATTTTCGATTGTTACATGACTTTTTCTATTTTGTGCATCACAAAGTTTCTTCCACTCTGCTGTATTGCTCGAAGTCTTTTTGCTATTAATTCTCCAAATATGGCGCACTCGTCGTTTTCTTTCGGTTGTGTTTTTTTCTGTAGTATGTCGTAGGCCTTTTCCATTTTTTCTTGAATAACTTCATGTGATACTTTATTAGTTTTTTGAGTGACAGGTTTTGAAGTTGCCTTGCGTTTCGTTGCTGATGAACTTGGTTCTGTAAAAAAATATTTTCAATGAAATTAGTTGTAATAATATACTTGAATAATACCTGCTGTGCTCTCCGATATATTTGCAATATCTGATTGATTTTGTTTATCACCATCTTGCTCGTCTTCAATATTTAGTGAGAATAGTGAGTCTCCCATATTCTGAAAAAGAACATACACAATGTTGAAGTACAAATATTTCAAAGGAAAGATATATTTTTTGTATTGCACAACAATACAAAAATTATTTCTTTCCTCTGGAATCTTTGAATAATAATCAATAATCGATAATACTTTGTAACAGATTCCAAATCAGAAGATCAATGGAAACAGATAGCAGAAGATTACGAAAAAATATGGAATTTTCCACACTGCATCGGAGCAATAGACGGCAAGCACATCACGATGCAGTCGCCAATCAACAGTGGTTCTGAATTCTATAATTATAAAAATTTCTTTAGCATCGTATTAATGGGTCTTGTTGATGCTAACTATTGCTTTACTTTTGTTGATTGCGGTTGTCAAGGTAGGCTGAGCGATGGTGCTGTTTGGCGAAATACTGAACTGTTTCGGAAAATTGAAACTAAAGAATTAAATTTGCCACCAGAGGAACCATTGCATGGAATGGATTACGCCTTGCCGTATGTGTTTGTTGTGGACGATGCATTTGCACTAGGTACCTGTATGTTAAAACCCTTTCCCGGCCTTCATACAAAGGGTAGTAAGGAAAGGGTATTCAATTATCATCTTTCACGTGCACGTCGTGTTGTAGAGAACGCTTTTGGTATAATGTCTCCGGTGTTTCGAGTGTTAAGAAAACCAATGCTTTTACAGCCAGAGAAGGTTTCTATTATTACATTGACTTGCTGTTTTCTACATAATTTTTTGCGAAATAGTAAGTCTTCACGTTCAAATTACACACCAAGTGGAAGCTTTGACGCTGAACTAGATGGAGAATTTTATCCGGGAACCTGGCGCAGAGGTCAAGAAAATATGACTTCCCTATTACCATTACGAAATAAAGCAAGGAATTCAAGTATAGACGCAAAAAACATCAGAGAAGCTTTTGGGGAATATTTTATGAACAAGGGCAAAGTGTCATGGCAAGATAAATATTGTTAATGTACTTAATTGTAAAAATGAATAATAAAATTATTACTTACATCAGAATTTTACGTTTTTCTTGGCGTATCGTGATGAGTTAAAAACCTGGCCATTGTTGTGAACGCAAACCAGGTAGGTGTGTATAACTCGTCAGTACCTGAGCCACTCTTCTCACTTGCTTTAATTTTGCTCAGACTATTTCTAAACGTTGCCATTAACGACTCTTTTTTTTTCTTTAAGTCTGCCACAGATACTTTCAAAGAAAACTCGGATTGTATTCTCTTCCATGCGTCATGAACTTCATTTCGATTTTTATGCTGTTTGTGACTGGGGTCCCAAATAATACTTTCATTTTCATACAAATTTAAAAATTCTATAGTCATTTCATTGGACCACTCCATATTTGAGAACTAAACAACAACGACATTCACTATTTACTAGTTTTTTACTTGTACAAACTTGTCGAATAAGTGTGGCGCTGCTACTTGACTCGCTACTTGTTGCCTTTGACTTTGTATAATTTACCGACTG
Source organism: Galeruca laticollis (assembly GCA_963921935.1). Taxonomy (NCBI): domain Eukaryota; kingdom Metazoa; phylum Arthropoda; class Insecta; order Coleoptera; family Chrysomelidae; genus Galeruca; species Galeruca laticollis. The sequence goes on from OY998180.1 coordinate 120,319,989, forward strand.
CGTACGGCAAGTACAAGTAGCTCGCCGATTTTCATGTTAGTTTCGTACGCACTACTTGAAATATGCCAAGTACTTGTCAACTCCCGCGTAGTGAGTAGCCGGCTTAAAAAGATACACTTAAACATAAAACTTGTTTATGATGTTCTGTTGTTCCAAACTCTACTGACTGGATTGATTGAAACAAAAAAATTCTACACTTTATCCTTCTTCTTCTCCTTTCCTTTTACCCTTTCAGGTGTCAGATAGGGGATCCGGTCCCTCTTGCACCCATTTCTTCCATTGTCCTCGGTCTTTTGCTATCTTCCTCATTTCCTCCCACGTTTTTTCTCTTTTTGCCCCCAGTTCCTTTATCTTATATTTTATCCATTAGTAAATATTGCCATGATGAACCCAATTTGGCTAAAATTTTTTATAAAAAATCATCCTAAAAAAATTCGTAGCGGCTACGTTCATGAATTGGAAAGAATGAAATTAGTAAACATCGAAAGAGGGGAGTCAGTACAATTATAAAAAAATACGGCACTTCTCCATCGGCATTACAAATCAAGTTATAGAACATCAAAGTTGAAATAATGAAACCATTCAACACCCTGTATCTCGTTAACGACAAGACAATTCACACATGTTTATAAGAACTTTTCGTCTTAAAATGGAGTGACGAAGCGCTCACTACAATATTTTAGATTACTTATTAAACACCCTGTATAAGCTGTAAAACTAAACTGCGGAATGTATTCTTAAACCCAAGTGTAGATTTGAAAACTCTATCGTTAAAAAAGTTGATCACCATTATTGTTCCCACGTTTATGTGTGTCTTCTATATATTCCAGAAAACTTGAAAAACAATTGGAATTTTTGAAAGATGAATCCAATATTTTTTTCCTGTGTAATTCCTTTCCGAAAAGCATCACAAATACACCGACAAAAGATATTCAATTTCACGGAATATTTACCTTATATAAATTTTCTTTCGAGTGCATTTTAAGGAATATAAATTGTTCGCAGGTGTCGCTGGGTCTTCGAGGATTTTATTATATTTCCTATCTGTAAAGTGTATAAATATAGTCCTTTGGGGATATTGGGCAGTTTTATATCCCATTCTAATAAAATTTGAAGTCTTATTTTTATGACTGCTTTATTACATTTGCAATTCAATTAGTGAACTCTAATATCTACGGGGATTTTGAATTATTGACAATCGCTTCAGTACATAAAATTATTTTATGGATACTTCTGCATACTAACGCCATACAAATTAATCCAACCAAATACAGTTTCAAACTTGATTTTCTTAATAAATAATATACGTATTAAATACGAATGTAACAAGTCTAATACATTTCATAAATATTACTAAAAATATTAACGTAAGAAACTTTTCAGTCAAGACAGTTGGTGGAAGATTCACCTTAAAGTACAAGGTTGACTCAGTCAACATATTTCTTAAAACTTTAACTGTTGTATTTGCAAAATCTTCAGCATTGCCCTGAATTATATTGATTCTTCTTGTCAAGTTCATCGAGCTATTGGTAATAATGGTTTACAGAAATCATAATTCTATTGTAACTTAATTTTTCTCTTATTTTTACCACCCACATTACGTAGTAAAAGGGGGATAATGCATTGACCTCCACTTTTTTAGCAGAAATACGCGTTTTGAAGCATAATGTCTACCAATTAAGTGTTATCTCGATGATCTCGGCCTGTCTGTGCGCTCATTTCTGGCCAAACCGCTGGTGCCAAATTCGGTAAATATATTGTAATGTTTTTCTTGTTTATTTAAAACAGTTTATCCTGACGGGTGGGATAAATCCTTACACACGGTAGGTTCACTTACTCAATTTATTTATTCACTACACTATTCACTAATTTATCAAGAGTAACTGCTCGTCACTCGCGCCATGTCACGTCTCGACTCCGCCCTCTTTTATATATTCTTGCGCTAGACGACAGACACTCTTATACCGAAAATTTCGTCTTTTACCTCTCCCCGCAATTCTATACTTTTCAATTAATTGAAAAGTATATTATCTACGGGTAAAGTATGCTCACATTTGCCATATAATTCATATATGATCTTACAGTTGCAGCATCAATGATAATTTTCTATGTATTTATTAAAAACATATTCAGTTCTAAAAAATAAAAGTTGTAACATTTGTTAAAATATTTCTAAAGTTGAACGTTGGTCATGTGTGGTTTCGATATTTCGGAAAGAGAATCAATGTCGCCTCCGGTGATCCATTTCTTGCAGGTGTGGTGGTCGATGATTGAGTTTCATCCGCACTGATGCCCTTAATCTAGAATCGGGGGGTTATTCTTGACGTCGTTCCCAACATCATGCATACGCAAGCCTGAGAATGCTCTATTTGCGAATAGTTTCTAAAATGATGTTCTCGAGCACCGTTACTAAAATCATCGAGTTGTATCGTCCCTCACAACAGCGTCAGTTGACGTTACAATACAAATGTCATTTGGTTATGTCAAATGTAAGGGTGCATTCAGATGCTACGTCGGGCGCGTTTTATGCGATCAGATGCTTACATCTGGTAAATAGTCCGGTCGTTCAGATGTTAACGGTAAATTTTACCAATTGTCCAACCCTTAAACCCAGTCGACACATCGGTAGAAATTGACCCGCATGCGCTTTACATTTTATAATGCATGATTGAGAAGTTTGGGTTATGTTTCCAAAATTACAAATAATAAATTAATATTCAACGAGACTTTTTACATTTTTTTCTACACCCACATGTATATTATCCATTTTCTGCACAATTTACATAATAGAAATGTGGCCATTTCGGTTAATTGAACGCATATGATTTCATTTACATCCTAGAATGTATATGATATTCACCAATCAGCATTTGCATTTAGTACCTGTCAACTCTTTTTTTTCAATTTCAATGTAACGTCAAGATAACTTGTCAAAATATTTCTTTAGTTATCAAGAAAAATATTTTAGTAAAATTAGTGATTCCAGTGATGAATCAAAAATCAATAAATATTACTCCATCAGATATTCGTTTAGCTGCAAAGGAGATGTATAACACACATCATTACCCCAAAAATCAAAAAATACATATGAATCTCTGGTAAACGGAGTTAAAAATATTATCACAACATGTTATCACTGCTTATATGAATGAAATATCGAATAACAAGAAGCTCTCAACCCTTTGGACAACATATTCTATGTAAAAAACAATGATAAATATTAAAAGTAACATTGACATTTCAAGTTACCGTAAATTGCGTTTGTTTCATACAAGTCTGTGATGGATCAGTGTGGTAACGCACGTGTCTAAATGTATACACAAGAGAATATAGTTGGTTCAATCCCCGCTTCATGCGTTTATTTTTATTGCTGAAATTTGTATTATGAATAGTAATTTTCATAAAATTTTAGTTGGTGTTAATGTTTGGAATTTATGGAGTACGTCTCCGTCAAAAATTGAAAATTTTAAAGATAAATCATGTAAAGATTTAGAAAATGAATTTCAAATTAATTTAATTGATAAACAAACCCAGATCCTTTGTAATTTCTTGTATGTTTTACTAGGTCTCCAAAAATATATATTCTGCTTTGACCACCAGATTTAGAACAATTTTTTGTTAATTACCAAAAACGAAAATGTTCTAAGAAAGTAGTCGGAATTAACAAATCAGACAAAAATAATTGCTAAATTTTTAAAATTACCAGATGCGAATTTATATACGGGACATTGTTTACGCCTTAAATAGTAAAAAATTTCATGAAAAATATTGATCATATATTTGAATAAATCTTCTTGTTCGGGATTTAAACCAAAATTGTTCACCAAATACGTTATAGTATATTGTACAATGAGTACGAAATGACATACATTTCCCACAAATAGGTATATGAAATTTTGTAGTACGAGCTTAGCGACTAATTCAAAATTTCATATCTACGAGTTGGAAATGGGTCATTTAATGCTCATTGTACACTATACTCTTTCTACGACCATCATAAATCATAAAAAAACTGTAATATTTAACATAACAATTTTTATTATAAACTTTGCTACCGTCATTGTTGCATAGCTTAGAGAATTTTTTCTCTTAGCCCTTTAAATGACCCATATATTTTTTTTCTTCTTGTACATGTATCTACCTACGTCCTGAAACAAATAATGTTCAACATTTTAAAATTTTGACAACTCAGAAATATCGTTATAATTCACCTGCGGAAAAAGTTATCAATTATCGTGTCTCTTTAAAGGAGTGATATCACCTCTTGCATGTACCAGGATAGTGACCGATGTCCTTCTGAAGCAATGGCTAGTTTACATATCTGGATCAGCATGTCAATGTCAAATCATCCTCACTATCGCGACCCATTTTCGATTATAAATTTTCTTTACAAACGAATTTTGTAAACACCGATGTGAAATGTCAAATTATTAGATAGACATTAATAAACATGACTCGATCATATATTATAATATATATATGACCAAAAAATTCGTTAATATAATGACAGTCTAGTAGCGCATGATAGTCGTGGGAAATGAAATAGGTATTTCGATACAGCTAGCCCATGGGAAATGGAAATCTGTATTACAATGTAGTAGATTCCTTAATCGAAGACGCACTTGGAATGTACATTTTTCTTTATGGTCGTAGAAAAAATATTTTATATTTTTATGATAAATTTGAGTATGCTCAGAAGGAACAAAAATTGTACGATTCATTTTATGATGTTTTCTTTGTGACTCTAGTTCTAATATCTATAGTAAGAAGTAATACATTTATTTAAGACCGATTCCTACTTTTTTTACTAGGGCAAAGGGAAAGTAAAAAAAATGGATCTATTTCAAATACAATGTAGCTATAAAGTTTTCTTACCGAATCTCCCACGAGCTCGAATTATTTTCCATACATTTTTCTCATTTGCAATTTCTTTCAAGAAAATTCGCACTCTGAAAAGTTTTTCGGAGTAATCAAAGATCTAAAGAGATTATTAGTGAAAATATTTCAGGTATTTATTTGTCATCTAGATGTAGCTTATTATGGAATACTCATGCATTCAATAGAAACACAACCATACACTAAGATCAGGAAATAAAATGCAGAAAAAAAAGAAACAAATGTTTTAACTGGCTTCAAAATAACAAAATAAATAAAACAAATAGGTATAACTAACTTAACCAAAAACTACAAAACTAGATTATATGAAATTATTTGCTATTTCTTCTCTAAGACTAGTTCCTTCATTCTCCATTTCTTCAATATTTTGGATATTATTTACTATTGCATTGACTTCATGCAGAACTAATTGTCCTCTTCTTCATAATTTGCCTCATCATCGTTAAACATTAAACATATGTTGCGTAGAACCTATGCAGTTTGAACAACGTGGGAAATTACATTTGTACGATTCATGTCTAAATTTTTTCTTCTTCTGAATCTTCCAAATAACAGACACAATGCCCTTTTAATAACTTGTCTGGCTTTAGCAAGTTGGATATTGAATCTAACTTGATAATGATGGAGATATCCCCTATCTTTATAAGGTGCTATACACCAATCATATACTGGATATGCTTTATCTCCGATTATGAAAGAGCTTGGTTGAAAATAAACATCTTTTGTCTTATGAAGTTTTTAAATATGGTACAATTCCTAAAAATTCGAATATCAATAACACTGCTAGGATAAACTTTCTTTTGCTATCACAAATGGCTTGTAAAGGTACACCATAAAAACATTTTCTATGTATGTATGTCTCTGGATTTTCATGACGTGCTTTTATGGGAATGTGAGTTCCATCGATTGCTCCAATACAACCATGGAATTGACACATAGAATAGAAATGTTCCTCACTATGAGTTCTTTCTTCTAGTGTTAGCCATTTCATAACTTTGTCGGTAATCGAAATAATTGCATTGATTACTCTCTCTATTGACACAAACAAAGAGGATTTTGCCATATCAAACCTGCTTGCAATGCTTCTGCAAAATAAAATCAATGTAAATATTTCATAATTGATTAATTTTTCCTACTTTACCTATAGCTATCTGGAGTGCTCAAAATCCAAAGAGTTGATAGTAGCTGTAAACTAGGATCAATGTTTTCTTTGAATGTGTTGTTGCTTTTCAGCAAATAGGCAATTTTGTTAAATAAATCATTATAAGCAGACATCGTCGCGTAAATGTTGTTGGAGTTCTGCGTCAATAATTTTTTCTATGATCTTCAAAAATTTCCGTGAATTATATACTTGTTTTAATATAATCGTCAGATAATGACGATTCATATATATATATATATATATATATATATATATATATATATATATATACATATATATATATATATATATATATATATATATATATATATATAGAGAGAGAAAGAGAGAGAGACAAGTAATCACGGCTGAACTATTAACAAACAAAATTGAAAATATCACGGGGATTGCAGCCTAAATAATATTAAATATTCTTGTTATACAAAACCGAGCGCTTTCGAAAGACTATTTCTTTCTTTTTCAAGGTTGCATGTTAAAATTATAAGAAATCAAAGAAAACAGGATACATAGTAATCACCTCCGATTTAAGTTAAAGTGAAAATCAATGCATCAACATTGAATTAAAATGCAATAGGAAACCAAAAAATTGAAAAAGTGAACAAGTAAAAAATTGAAAAATTGAAAAATTGAAACACTGAAAAATTGACAAATTGCAAAAATTGAGCTTAAATTAACAACATAAATTAATACTTAGCTAAAATCCCTCCTGAAGGAACACATTTTGGTTTTTTAACTTCACCACTACTACATTTTGACAGAGAATATTTAAAACTGATTCGGTTGTTTCAAGTGTATCTAGTTTTTGGATAGACAGTAATGTTTTTTACTTTACCATACCTGCTTTCAGTCGTATTCTATTCAAGCGAGTTTGTTTTATTATATGTCAAACATACCAGGGTAGTTAGAAAATTGCAAAGTGGGATACCAAATGTTGCACCAAAACTAGCAATGAGATTAATATTTAAAATTTTGGATCTTGATGTCCAATTACTGTTAAAAATTCCTTCTTCTTGCAAAAAAATCTTTTTCTTTCATATAACAGTTGCCTGCTGTTATCATTTGGTAGGTTATTTATAACAAGGAGTTGAATATGCTCAGAGCCACCAAACAGCATGAACTCTCACTTCATCCGTCCCGCGGCTGTGAACACATCCAGGCAGTTATCGCGTGTAAAAAAACACAGGCTAAAAGAGGACAACACCAATAGGTGGTGAGTTTTATTATCACAAGAGGTTTCCTTACAGAAAAGAAAAAAAATTAATCAAAGTCCAGTCTCTCACCCTGGAATTTAAGATTCTGAAATTGCTATATATATATATATATAAATATATATATATATATATATATATATATATATCTATATATATATATATATATATATATATATATAGAAATATTCTTCGAGACACTTTTAACTTTTTAAAAAATATATTTATTTGGATTTTATTTACAAACAACTTAGAAATACAAAAGTAACTTGACAAAAATAATAACTGTTAATAATAAATGAAATGGATAATTGAACTAGATTAAAAAAAATGAATGGATGAATTTTCGTAGTCATCAACCGATATTTAATACATCGGTGTTATGAAATTGATGATCGCGTTGCTTGGTTGGAGTTCGCTGACCATGGGACAGGGTCGGAGTCCATTCGCATTTCTCCTCCCTCCTTTGGTCCAGACTTCGTCCTCGAAGTCTCTGAGAACAGCTCTTGAAGAATCTGGATTTGAGTTGGTTGTAGCTTGGGCCCATATAAGAATTTGGAGATTCTCTTCCTTTTCTTCACAGCAACTGTTATAAAGATGCCTAAAACAGTTGAAATTATTATAAGGGAAACAATGCTAAGCCCTGCGGAAAATTGTGGCAGAAGATGTATCGGTTCGATGGGTTGAAGTTGACAGTGCGTCTCTGGAATCTGGAGTTTTTCTATCTTGATTTCGTGCTCCGGGTACAGTTTGATTGGGACTACTTGCGGCACTGGGAGTTCTTGGATAGTTTTTCTGTTGTACTGTATTCCTTCTATGACAATCGGCTCATTTGTCATTAAGATGCTACTTCTGCTAATTTCTTCATTTTGAATTTTTATTGGGTGAATTATTCCCAATAAAATTACTTTCCCGGTTTCTTGACAAAAATTCTCCGTTGAGATTGATTTGGTACAATTTTCTACATTTGGAATTTGACACTGAGATTTTACAGGTTTTGTGCAGATAATTTGTTCGGCTAGGTTGGTGCAGGCTTCATACCATTTACCATTTGCGAAGTAATGCGCAGGTGGCAGAATCATTATGTGATCATTATTTGGAATGGGGTAGATTCTAAATGTGGGATAAGCCTCTGGATAAAGGATAGGGACTTTTAATATTATGAGCATTGTCTTGGTGGTAACACAAACTAAAGATTTTGATGATTCAATGAGTTGGTAAGGATGTTCGTCACTGACGAAAAGGGCGTTTCGAGAATATATTTCTAGCAATGTTTGTTTTAATGTTTCCAGTTCGTCTAAAGTAAAGAGCTCAATATTTGAAAGATTTAGTTGGGATAAGGTTATGGTTCTAATTAGTTTTAAAAGGAATTCATTTACAATTTGGAGATTGAGAATTTCGTTATGAAGAGCAACGTATCCATTAAAATCGGATGATAACTTATTTACTGCAGCAATAATTACGTTACTATTATTGTTTATTAAATTTAAAAGGTTATTAAATCTCGTATCAATAGAATGACCAAAAGAGATTTCATCGTTAAGTTTAGTTATAATTTCATTTTCTTCAAGTTCTATTGCAGTAATGTGTGATTTTAATAATTCTAAGTCGTAATCGTCGGGATTTCCAGTTATGTACTTAATTGTTGTACCTAGAAAGTTAAACAATCCTCTTTTATGCTTACGAGTTATTTTATGAAGATTGTCTTTTGCTTCATTTAGGAGGTGATTGTATTGAAATTTCAAAGAAGCTAAGGGTCCGTTTTCTAAGGGTGAATCGAAAAGGTCATTGGGGTTTATTTCTAAAGTGTTAGCTAATTTCTCTGAATTAATATGTAAAATATGTCTATGATAATGGTTAATTTCATTCGATTTGCCAAGTTCTTCTGCATAATAACCGTTATTGGGGAATTTGATAAGATGTCCCAGGGATAGGGTCGTCCTGCAAAGAAGGTATTTCTAAAATATTCTTTTTTTTTACTTTACGAAGTCTTTTAGCAAATTTTAAGTGTGTACTTGTTGTGTTTTGTTTATTCGTCTTACCGATAATTTTTGTTTTATTTTGTTTTTTTGGATGTAGTCTAGAATAAGGGGAGCTCAATTTAGGTCGATGTTTTTTTCTGGTTACGTAGAGAGAGGAAGAGGGATCGATTACAGGAATTGATTCGGCTTTTTCATTTTGTTTATCTAAAATCTTCTGACGTTTTTCTTTTTGTTTATTATATATGTCAGTTATAAAGGGTTGCAGTTCGTCTTTATGTCTTTGATTGTATGTTTCGTATAATGGGAGATCAAAATCAAAATGTATTTCTTCGGCATAAGGGCCATAGAGAATTGAAAAAGGTGAGAAGTTAGTAGCACTATGAATGGACTGATTGTAAATTAAAATGGTATGTGTGAAGGTATCGTCTAAGGGGTCTTCTGGATTTTGTTCTCGTAATGTTCTAAGTTTTTCTATTAGGGTAGAATGGAACCGTTCAACAGGTGAATTAGAAGATGAGTTATTGACTGTTGTGAAATGAATTTCAATTTTATGAAGTTTCATAAATTCTTTAATTACAGCAGAATTAAATTCAGTTCCATTGCCACAAACAATTTTTTTCGGATAATTATGATGAGAGAAATAGTGTCTTAATTTGCTTAAAATTGAAACAGAAGTTTTATCAGAAATTTTATAGCATTGGGCATATTTGCTGAATGAGTCGACAATTGTAGTAATTTTTGTTACAGTGGAACAGATCAATATGGATTATATCAAAAGGTTTTTTGTCCTAATAATGGACCTAATTGAGGTAATTTATACGGGTGCCGTTCATATTTATTTTTTAAACAAATTTCACATTGGTTAATGAAATTTGAAATTATAGTTTGCATGGAGGGCCAATAAAATTGATTTTTCAAGTGTTTATAGGTTTCAACTATGCCGTCATGATTTTCGATATGATACTCTTTTACACACTCTATTTGTCTTTGTTCTTCTTCTATGTCCTGTAGTAATTCATCACAAAAAACGGCCTCAACTGTCGTGTCAAAAGTTTTCTTAAAGTATTCACAAATAAAAGGTCGAAATTCATGTGGTACGTGTAACGCAAATTTTTCATTATGTCTAAATATGTTTTTAAGAGCATCAGATATTTCCATTCTCCAATCATCAGTGACAGTTACGGTATGTCTATGTTTATTAAAACATTTTTTATAAATAATGTCATATTCGCTGGAGTTAGGAACAATAAGAATTTGATTGGTAGCAGAATTGATAGGATCTTCAGATATAGGGATTCCGGAAATCGGATTTTCGATTGCAATGTGATTAGTATCATCGCTAAGAGACTGGTTTTTCTCGAAATCTTCAAGAAATTCGTCTAAGTCAAAATTGTCTGGAGGTTCAACACATATAGAAGAAGATGAAAGTACATTGACCTGTACTCTTGAAAGACAGTCTGCGACTTGATTTTCTTTGCCTTTTCGGTATTTTACGTCAAAATTATAGTCTTCGTTTCAGTCGCCATCGGGCTAATCGGGATGTGGGATCTTTAATTTTGCAAATCCATACAAGGGGATTGTGGTCACTTTCGACTGTGAATTGTTGACCATACAAGTACGGACGGAAATGTTTACAGGAATCCAATATTGCCAAAAGTTCTCTTTCGATAGTTGAATAATTTTGTTCGGCTGAGTTTAAAGTTCGGGAGTAGTAAGAGATTGGATGATTATTTTGTGATAATACAGAGCCTATGGCTATATTGGAAGCGTCAGTTGTCAAAACAAAAGGTTTTGAAAAGTCGGGATATTGGAGAACTGGGGCATTGCATACGAGTTGTTTGCACTTCTCAAAGCACTCTTTATAATTGGCGTTTGTTGGGTCTATGACAGCTCCTTTGCGGGTAGATCGAGAAAAGGGGGATGTTATTCTTGCAAAATTTGGAATAAACCTTCTATAATATCCAATAAGTCCTAAGAAGGATCTCACTTCTTTGACCGTTTTTGGTATTGGAAAATTCTTAATAGCCTCTATTTTGCTAGGATTGGGCTTAATGCCTTTGGGAGTTACGATATGACCAAGAAAAGCGACTTCTTTTGTCAGAAATTCAGATTCGTCTAATTGGATTTTTAAGTTAGCTTTCCGAAATGTTTCAAAAATTGCGGCAATGTGAACTAAATGATCTTGAAGAGACTTAGAAAAAATAATGACATCGTCCATATAGACGAAACAACATTTGTGGATGAAGGGTCTAAGGATGTTATCCATTAATTTTTCGAGAGTAGAGGGTCCATTTTTAAGACCATATGGCATTCGCAGAAACTCATAGTGGCCGTGGGGTACGGAAAAAGCTGTTTTCTCAATTGAATTTGGATGAACTTCAATTTGAAACCTTGAGCTAGATCAAGAGTAGTAAAATACATGGCTTTTCCTAGGTTATCTAGTATGTCTTCGATACTTGGGAGGTTATATTTATCCTCGACAGTGTTCTCATTTAATTTACGATAATCAATAACCATACGGAATTTTTTCTTGCCAGAAGCGTCTGGTTTTTTCGATACAACCAGACAGGAGCGGAATAAGGAGATATTGAGGGCCTAATAATTTTTTTATCGAGTAATTGATTAACCTGTCTAGTAATTTCCTCCTGCATCGCTTTCGGATGTCGGAAACCTTTAACGTAAATAGGATTTTCATCTTTTGTTCGTATTTCGTGTTTAATGGCAGAAGTAAAAGTTAAGTCAGAGTTATCGTCATAGAAAATATCTTTGTATTTATTACAGAGTTTTAAAATTTTTTCTCTTTCTTCATGGTTTAGGTGTCGAGTGCGGATTATCGATGGGTCAAAATTACTTGGACCATTAGATATTTCGTATTTATTTAAATTTTCGACATGAATTGGTTCTAATGACAAAGGACTTGGTAAACAAATATCGTTAATGTAACCGTTTTCGGCAGTATGAATTGATTCAGGAATTTTAATATTATTTATTGTAATTTCGGGAAGGATGATGTCGCCGTTGAGAATGTCAACAGGAATTTTATTGTATAAGGTATCAAAAGGAATAGTAATATTAAGACGTTTTAATGTTAGTAATTTATTTTGGTAATCTATTAAAGCATGTAAACGTTCTAAGTCATAATTCCCTAATAATATGTCAAAGCCTTTACTCCAGTCGGCAATTCTAGCGTCAATAGGTTCTGAAATTTTAAATTCTTTAAGTAATGGTGTTTTGATATTCGAGTTATATTTTCGTGTAATTTTCATGGACGTCAGAGTAAATGGTTTTTTATAAACATGATTTGAGTTGAAGAATGTGGAAGCTTTAGGAGAAATGATAGTATCGGATCCTCCTGTATCTATTAAAACTTTTAGTTTAGAAGTTGGCATAATGAAGTATGATAGTTGCGGATCGTTGCGAATATTATTAAGGTTTATTGAAATGGCATTTCGTAAGTGGCCTCTTGAAAATTTTCGTCTTGACCGTCTGCGTTAGTTTCAAAATTTTTGTTAGTTTCGTCAATGTTAAAGGTATCATGAGAATTTTCGAAATTTTCATTTTGGTCGGTATTTACATTAAAATTCAAAGTTCTTCTTGTCGAAGTGCTCATAGGTTGGTTTCTGGTAGAAATTGTTTGTACACCACTCATTGGTCTTGGAATATTTTGTGGAGTTTGATAATTTCTTTGGAATTGCGGTGTATGAAGATTTGAGTTATTTCCGAAAGAATAAGACGGTTTATTAAATGATTGATTATTTCCAGAAGTGTTATTAGACTGGGTTCTGTTAAAATTATGATTATTTCTAGGAGGGTTATTATTATGAAATCTATTTATTGGAGAAATCGCGGCATTCGGATAGAAGTTATTCCGAGAAGAAAATGTAGTATTCGGGCTAGTACGGTTCTGCGTAAAAGATTGATTGGATTTATTATGATTGGGATTGAAAGAATTTTGTTTGGGTTTATGAAGAGAAGGTGACTTTTTATTTTGTTGACTCCTTAAGAAGTTCATGTATAATTGTTGATTCTTATGATTATCGTAAGAGATACATTTTTGAAGAGCTTCGTCAAGAGAATTTATTTGGAAATGTGATAAATATTCACAATAGGGTTCGTTAATACCAGTGCAAAAAGTTTTTAAAGCAATATTTTTGAAGTACGGGGTTTTGAAATTCACAGTTTCCACATTATCATTTAAAACTATATGTTGAAGCAAATCATTAAGATTATTTGAAATTCTTTGATGATATTGATCATACGTTTCGTTATCGTACTGTACTGTAGTAGATAATTGTGTTGACAAAATATCTTCGGAGCGTCGATCTCCGTATTTAGCTAGTAAAGATGGACGTACATCTGTCCAAAGCGTTAAATTTGAGTAATTTAAAAAATCTCTAGGTTCACCTTTTATACGAGAAATAATGTTTGCGTTTAATATAAACTCTTGAGGTTGAGTAAGATTTTGTGTTCTAAGGAACGTAATTAAGTTATCTACTGATTTTATAAAAATCGAGAGATTATCTCCCGTATTAAATTCAGGAAGGGTGGCACAAATACTAGAAATATCGTTATTTTGTAGAGACATATTTAAGCTATTAATGTTTCGAGTTTCTGAAATTTGATTTTTAGAAGATCGAGAACTATTAGCCGTATTAGAACTATCTAATCGATTTATTGAAAGATTTGACAGCAATAAATGTAAGTTACTTTCAGAAATATCACTAAAAGTGCTCATAAAGGAGAAAAGGAACGTTGTACTTACAAGAGGATGATCACTGGAGATGTCTTCTGCATACTACGTTGTTTTCACCTCGCTTCGCTGGATTTTCTCGTCTAACAACTAAAGTTGACCAGGAAACTTGGGTTTCTGTACGGAGTCAATCCTGTTCGCAGCGCCAGAAATATTCTTCGAGACACTTTTAACTTTTTAAAAAATATATTTATTTGGATTTTATTTACAAACAACTTAGAAATACAAAAGTAACTTGACAAAAATAATAACTGTTATTAATAAATGAAATGGATAATTGAACTAGATTAAAAAAATTGAATGAATGAATTTTCGTAGTCATCAACCGATATTTAATACATCGGTGTTATGAAATTGATGATCGCGTTGCTTGGTTGGAGTTCGCTGACCATGGGACAGGGTCGGAGTCCATTCACATTTTTATATATATATATATATATATATATATATATATATATATATATTACCAAAAAAAGACTGGCCACACTTTATCTAGTTGGCTTAAACAATAGTCGAAAAATTGAAGAAAATATTTTGAAGATAGTGTAGGAAAAACGAATCACTAAATGAACAATAGAACGAATTAAAAGATTAAACTACAAAAATAATTGAAATACTACCAAAACTGCCATCTACGGATGTTAGTAAAACTTTGCGCCATTTACACGTCTCAAGTTACTCTAGAAAGAATAAAATTTCTATTTAATAAACAATTAAATTACCTAATCAAATTTAAATCAAAAAATTTTGAAATCACGTAAAATACCATGTCGTATATTAAATTTATCCACCTTTTTCTATTTTCAATTGATACTTACAAAGAAACATTCTTCCAAATAATTCTCAATTTATTGACTGAAATTTATTCAGATAAAATTTTTATATATACATAGTTATTTTCCAACTAATTTTAAGCTGATCTAAAAAATCATATGGCAATAAAAAATTTATAAGACTTGGCCCAATTTTTGCTGCCTTATACCAAAAATTGGGCCAAGTCTTATAATTTTTTTTATTGCCTAATGATTTTTTTAGATCAGCTTAAAATTAGTTGGAAAATAACTATGTATATATAAAAATTTTATCTGAATAAATTTCAGTCAATAAATTGAGAATTATTTGGAAAAATGTTTCTGTGTAAGTATCAATTGAAAATGGGAAAAGGTGGATAAATTTAATATACGACATGGTATTTTACGCGATTTCAAAAATTTTTGTCATTTAAATTTGATTAGGTAATTTAATTGTTTATTAAATAGAAATTTTATTCTTTCTAGAGTAACTTGAGGCGTGTAAATGGCGCAAAGTTTTACTAACATCCGTAGATGGCAGTTTTGGTAGTATATTATATACACAGTATATTCAGTTACATCAATTTGTATAAACACTTTACTACTTAGACTATTTACTTGTTCGATGTTTATATCACGAGATCACTGTATAAACTGACTTCTCCCGTTGGTCGGTCTTCTATATATAAGTGGCCTTTTTTTCTAGTTAATTCTAGTTTGCGGGTTACACAAAACAATCGCCTTTCGGGATATATCTCGAATGCCGGCTCAATCCATAAAAGATCTTCGGAGAACATGTCTATAAAAACGGTCACGAAAAATCCCAATAGACCTTCTCAGAATTCGGCGCGCTCGCCATTTTTTAACTCCGTTATCATAAGGTTACAAGACTGTCCTTAGTATCTACTTCGGTGTGCGACTTCACTACCGCCAAAAGTTCTCTTCTTGTGACGCAGTAATTTCGTTCTGGTTTGGAGAGGACTTTACTGAAATATCCCAGCACTGTTTCTTGCCCTCTTTGGATCTGTGAAAGCATTCCGCCAATTCCTACGTTGCTTGCGTGTCAAGAATAAAGTCTCCCTCCGGTAATGGGTATCCTAATATCGGCGCCGTGGTTAAATGCCTCTTCAAGGTTTCAAAAGCCGTTTGACGGCCTTCATCCCATTGGAAAGCTCTTTCTTCTTCTGTAAGTCGAGTTAGAGGCTTGGCAATATCTCCAAACTTTCTGATAAATATTCTATATGTGCAAAGTCCAAGGAAGCTTCTAATTTGATGTATTTTCTGGATTCACCGCCACTCCTTCATTGCTCACTATATGACCTAGATAGTTGACTCGGTTTTGGAACAGCTGATATTTCTTCGGGTTTAACATGAGCTGGGCAGTTTGGAGTCGTTTGAATACGTCTTCCAAATTCGTCAGGTGTTCGTCAAATGTCTTCCTCAGTACTACGATGTCGTCCAAATAGACCAGGCATGTCTTCCAAGACAATTTCCATGAGTCTTTCAAATGTCGCAGGCGCATTACAGAGACCGAAGGGCATGACGTGGAATTGCCATAATCCAGTCCATTTCCACTTGCCAGTAACCAGACTTCAGGTCCAAGGTGGAAATCAGTTTGCTGCCGGCCAAAGTATCTAGCGTATCGTCAATTTGAGGCAGAGGATAGCTGTATTTCTTCGTCACGATGATTATCTGGCGATAGTCCAGGCAGAATCTTAAAGTTCCATCCTTTTTCTTGACGAGCACCACTGGAGACATCCATGGACTAGTAGATGGTTCTATAACTTTTTCATCTGCCATATCTCGAATTATTCTTTCAGCTTCCTCTCTCTTCGCTCGTGGTAGTCGTCGAGTTGATTCCCTAATTGGCTTAGCATTACCAGTATCGATTTTGTGTTTGACGGCTGATGTTCTACCAGTCTTTTCTCCTTTTGGTACGAATAGGTCTCGATACTGCAAGAGAAATTCTCTCATTCTCTTTTTTTTTCAGCTCGATTTAAGGATTAACCAGCTACTGATAACATCTGTTCGAATCTGGTATTCAAATTGTCATTTGCCGTAGTTTGGCGAACTATGGATGTCACTGGTACGCAGGATCCAATCCTGGTTTTTTTCTTGATGGTAATTGGGTAATCGTTCACGTTTATCACACGTACTGGGATCTCTTTCGCCGACGTAACCAATCCTTTTCCAATTAGTACTCCTTTGCCAACCTCTTCGTCGTGGTTCCTTGGCTCCATCATAACCGTGTACCTTCTTCCATGATTTCCTGTAGCCGTGCTACTATTATGGTTTCGCTTCGTGCAGGTAGAACGGTATCTTTCTGTACAGCTGCCAACGCCGCCCTGCCTCCATATGGATGAAGGAATACCTCCTCGGAACCCACTTCAATGGTTCTAATTCTATAGTCTAATTACCGTATGCGTGAAATTTTCTGCGCCAATTCCCAATTGGATTTGTGTCTCACCATGAATGTTGGCATTCTCACCTGTGGCGGTCAGCAGTCGCAGACTCGTTGGTAGAAGCTTCTTCTTAGAGTTTATTATCTCTGGTCGTATAATGGTTCTAGTTGCTCCAGTGTCAACCAGCAGAGTATATTTCTGGCCATTCATTTCGCCATCCACATATACACTGATGTTGCGACATCTAAGAGAAGCTATCAGTATGCGAGGGTTTTTGGAACGATCATGGGTCGGTGCTACCCCCTCGTAGCCGACCCGTTCTGGAGGAGTCTTGGGGCGCTTACACGAACTACGTACATGCCATAGCTCGCCACAATTCCAGCATCTGCTCTTTCTCGGCTTCTTGTCCATCATTTTTTTTATTAAACTGACGAACTGGTGAAATCTGTCTTCGTCACCTTCTTCTTGGATGGTCCTAATTTTGTTATATCCCGAAGCCTTCGTTACTGCTTCATATTCAAGAGCAGCTGGCAACGTGTCGACTAATGTTTTGGGATGGGCTAAATAAAGCGTCCTGTGCATATCGGGGTCACGTGAGCGATCGATAAAGGCCTGGATGCCTAGATATTCCATCATGTTCTCTGGTGCTGATGGATAAGCAAATCGAACTGGTCGGGCAATATCCACTTCATACTCTTGAAGGGATTCATCACGTTTCTGCCTTCTGTTCTTCAGCTGGGATTGCTACAAATGTTCCAAATGTTCGTGATCGTATCGCATGTCCAACCTCTTCTTCAGCTGCTCAAAGTCATCCGTTTCTTCCAGAGGTATCGTCTGAAGTAAGTCTAAGGCATCTCCCCGAAGCGCGATAGTTAAGTTCACCGCTTTCTCCTTATCGGACCAATTATTCACTCTAGCCGCTGCTTCAAACTGTTTTAAGTAATTGGTCCACGACATTTTTCCATCGAACGTTGGGGCCTTGACTCGGGTAAAACTGCCAATGTCTTCCAACTTAGGTAGTGTTTCTGGATTGCAAGGTTTCGTTTGCTCGGTCTTGTTTTCTTTCTCTGGTGTGCCTCGCGTTCTTGAATCGGCAATCTTTCCCTCTAACTCCTTGATTCTCTTGTCTATCGTTGTCATCTTATTTTCAATCTCTGATTCTATTTTCTCGTTTATCGTTGTCATTTTATCCTCAATATTCGATTTTAGTGACGAAATTTTATTTTCGACTTCAGCAGCAATGTCATTTTTCATTAATAAGATTTCAGCAGAAAGTTTGTCCATGTTAGCAGAAATATCGTTTTTCACATTAGTTGAAATGTTTTATTCCATGGCAGAAATCTTCTCGTCCATGTTAACATGACGTTCTTCATATTAGAAATATCGTTCTTCATATCAGAAGTAAACGAGATTAAGGGGAAAGCCGTCACTTACCAGTGCCACTTTGAGTCTTTCTATTAACTCACTATTCTTACCGGACGTGTCCAACTCGCGATTTTCCAATTCTGTCTTTAGCTCTCTCACTTTCAGGTCACTAAGTCTCTTGGCCATGTTTACGTCTTATTTATTTATATTATCTCACTTCTGAGATCAATGTAATGTTTCTCTTGTTTATTTAAAACAATTTATCCTGACGGGTGGGATAATTTCATACACACGGTAGGTTCATTTATTTAATTTATTTATTCACTAATTTATTCACAGTATATATACTTACAAAAATTTATATAAACACTTCACTTCTTAGAGTATTTACTTGTTCGTTGTTTATATCACGAAATCACTTTATAAACTGACTTCTGCCGTTGGTCGGTCCTTTATATATAAGTGGCCTTTTTTTCTAGATAATTCTAGTTCGCCTTTCGGGATATTTCTCGAATGCCGGCTCAATCCATAAAAGATCTTCGGAGAAAATGTCTATAAAAACAGTCACAAAAAATCCCAATAGACCTTCTCAGAATTCGGCGCGCTCGCCATTTTTTAAACTCCGTTAACATAAGGTTACAGGACCGTACTTACTATCTATTTCTGTGTGCGAGTTCGTAACAATAATCTTAGGGTATAAGAGGAAGAGTTAAAAACCTTTTGGTA
This sequence comes from Galeruca laticollis, assembly GCA_963921935.1. Classification (NCBI taxonomy): domain Eukaryota; kingdom Metazoa; phylum Arthropoda; class Insecta; order Coleoptera; family Chrysomelidae; genus Galeruca; species Galeruca laticollis. The sequence goes on from OY998180.1 coordinate 120,339,271, forward strand.
AAAATTGATCAACCCCTCTACAGGGGGTGAGTGAATGAAAATTAAAAATATTAATATCTCTGTTGGGGGTTGTTTTTAGGATAAGGTGTACATCAATAAAATTATTCAGTGGGTCAATACGCATAACTTTTGTTTGAAACATTTTTTATGAAATAATGCGTTTACGTTTTCACTTCATGGGGAGTTAAATAGTGCGAATATGCTAAATATATCGTTTGAGATCAATTTTTGGCAAAACAGTGTACATATAAAATTACTCAGCGGGCAAATTAGAAAACTTTTGTTCAAAATATTCTTTTCTAAAACCATGGCTTTTCAACTTTTAATTTCAAGTAGTGTAATTTTTCGAAAATTTGAATTTTTAAGTTCCGTACGCACACTATATATGGAGGGTAGAAATGATCCAAAATGCTAATATCTCGGTTCATAGCAGATTTACGGCAAAAATCTATATAAATAAAATTAATCAGCATACACAACTTCTGTTTGAAATATTGTTTGTCAAAAAAGACCCGTATTTCAAACTCATCAAGGTTGGTTTGGTTTTTGTTCCATTTTATGTCATAAAATGACCTTTTGCTCACTTTATTAACATTTTCGGATTGTGGCGGTGGTACTGGAATATTAGGTTTGAGTGGTTTTCTATATCCATACTGGATGGGCCGCTTGTATGACAGTAGCGGTAAACACATTCTTTATTTCGTCGATATTATCTTCAAGCTGCTCAATTTCTGGAAGCTTTATTTCTATATAATCAGTAATCTAAGACCAGTCAGGTCGTCTTAAATTATATTTTTCAATTGGGTTACATTGATTGTTCTTGTTTTTTCCGGAATGAAATTCTATGCTTATAAGCAGGTAATCACTCCCATATAAATATGCATTAGGCTCCCAACTTAGGTTTGGTGCGATTTGGGCGTCACAAATAGTTAAATCAATTGGTGATAATTCTACCGTCAGTGGATTTAATTTCGTACCTGCTTCATACTTTAATATTATAAAACTGATGTGTCAGTAAATTTTTCTATTTCCCTCCCTCTTTTCTATTTAGTTCTACATCCCAGATTGTATTATGTAAATTGAAATTCCCTACTATTGTTTTTGTGCCATTTACTTGGTTACTCCTTATAAACTTTGTGAAGTCAATTATTTATTGTATAGGATATAAATATTAATAATATTCATATTATTCTCATAGTAATATATGTTAACTGCAACTACCTCCAGTTCTGATGTTATCTGTATATTTTTCGAAGTAAAATGATCTTTGATATAAATAACCACTCCTCCACTAGCTCTGTCAGCTTCTCTATTTCTATAGACACATTCGAAACCACTTAGTGAAAAGTATTTGTTATCTCTGAAGTTGGTTTCTTCTATGCAAATTACATCTTTTGTAGTTTTTGGCAATACGAGTTTTAGTTTATTTAAATAGGCCATTAGCCCGTTTAGGATAAGTCCGGTAGAGATTCCGGTATGGGAGAGATGCCGATTGCTCATATCTCGGACTGTACTCGCCTACTAGGCCGAAGCCGCGATCTACGGCAGTCATCAGTCATCTGCAGTCATGTACCAACGCTTGTAACAGCCGGTCGTCGCTATTGCGCAATCTTGAAGCATTTCGATTTAGCCTAATATTGTTTATTTTGATGCAGTGAAAAGTAAGTAGACCGTATATACCTAATTATTGCCCTGGTGAAAATTTTGAATGCTCGTAGTGAAAGAGCAGAGGGCTACAGTTCGGACGACTCCTAGGTGTTGCTTGGGGAAAGGCTGCAAGTGTTCAAAATGCAACATCAGGTTTCAAGGCGGGTGGAATTTACCCGTTTAATCCGCAAAGTATCCCGGACTACGCCTATGGAGGTACCGATGTGGGAATACAAGAAAATGCTGTGCCAAGAGGAGGAACGAATTACCAAACCCCAACCTTCAACTTCACGTGCTGCCGATTTAGCTGATGAGCCTATAGTTCAAACCCAAACTCCTCCAAAAATTACGCCTGGAAAAGCCTTGGATATTGTATCTCCTATTCCAGCTGCTGCTATGCTAGACGCTAAAAGAAAAGGAGGGAAACTCGCAGAGATTTTATATAATGCAGAAGCCATAGAAAGGCGCAAAAGCATTCAGGAGCACAAACAAGTAAATCTCAACAAAACGAAACGTGGCACAAAGGCAGCTAAAACACCTGTGGTATCTAAAAAGGAGAAATTTTCTGCGAAAATGGTGCCAAAAGGAAAACAGAAGACCCTAAAACTGCAGCTGGAGGAATCCAGTGACGAAGATTCAAGATTGTCTCTTCATAATAGCAGTTCAGATTAGGAAAATCATGATGACGCAGCCTGCACTGGATGTGGCGAAGAGTATACGAAGACAACTAAAGATGAAGATTGGATTCAATGCATTCATTGCCAGCAGTGGGTGCATGAGGGATGTACAAGTATCAAAATATGTGCGATATCTGTGTAAAAGTGCTTATTAAGAGGCGTATAATGTAGTGGCATCTCTACCTTAACCTGACGGCGTCTCTCTCGCAGGGTTAGGTAGAGATGCCGATTTGCAGAGTTTTGAAAAATATTTTTTTAATATTTGTTCGATGTTTATTGCTGAATAAAACTTATGTTTCTGTTTTGATAAATAAATGTTGAATCTAGCGACGTATTTTTTGATTATGACCTATTAATTTGGAAGCATTAATCAAAGTCGATAAGAAAAATTGTCATCTCTCCCGGACTTACCCTATATTCCATTGGAGTAAGAAAGTGTTAATATTAACTTAGTTGAGAAGTGGGCAAATCGTTACTATATTCATCTTCATCATTAGTTGGTTTCGAGCCTAAATTCAGTTGGTTACGTATCTTGGATTCATGTACATTGGGATTTCATCGCCCTGTGTTGTATAAATTGATAAATGTGAGACAGGGCAAGTATTTCATCAATAATCAATATTAACTGTGTATTGTTGGGCTATGTGCCGAATGCGTTATTGAGAAAGTCGGAGAGCTCTTCAAATGTAAGGAGTTGTCGAAGTGATTCATCGTTGAATTCTCTTACGGATTTAAGTTCTTTGGCTTCAGTTCCTTTCTTTTGACGTTTGGATCTGTTAATTAGTTGTTTCTTTCACAAGAGCTTTATCCGATACAAGGAAACTAGAACCTACTGTCAGATGTTGCCGTGATCGTTTTTGATGGAAGAGTATCACTCATCTCGTCAGTTCGGCTGAGATATTCTACGGAACGTTTTATTATTATTGGTTCAACTGGTACTCTGGTATTTTGGAAAGAGTTGGACGAGTTTGTTAGATGATTTGGACACAGCTTGGCAGCATATCCTGTAGCTTTGCAAAGGAAACATGTTATTCCGTCGAAAGATGGAGACACTCTGCAAATTGTATATCCAAATGTAACGACAAGTGAGGGCGGCATCGTTTGCTGCTACGTAGATTTGATGTCGAAGACTCACTATGTGTACGTATTCATTCTCTGGTAGACTTGCATAAATGAATGACATCGGTGAGACTTATGAAAAATATATTTTTAATGAAATTAACTGTCTCGACACTTACTTCGTGGAATCTACTCATATTGAGTTTCATTTAAAACACAAATATATTTTCAGAATTTCCGTTTCTAATATGCCATGTGGTATTTATGGACAGACTTTTGATGATTCGCTTTGCTGGAGTAATGAGTCGACTTGGTGCTGTTTTATGTTTAAAGTTTGATATTCGTCTGTTAGTTTTTGGGCAGCTTCGACGGTTGAAAAGTACATACAAATTATATTATTTGATATTCTAGAGACAAACAGTATATTTTTGGAATCAATAATACTTGCTATGGCTTCCACATAGTGGCCGAGAGTGAGATTGTTATTTACATTTAATACGATCGCTTGTTCCTTTTTTTTTGAATACAAATCGGAGTTAACTACTTGAGAATATCGACGTTGACTAGTTGCAGAAGAACGATTTGATGCGCCCCAGTAGTCGGAAGCCATTTTTTTCGGATATGATAACAGTACTTTTATGTGGGATAAAAAGAATGGTATCATATTAGTATAATACATTCCCAATTCAGATAAGGGATCAAAAAGTGATAAGCAACTTATCAACTAACAAAATGTGGAATCGATTCTGTCACCTATTTTATACTAATTACCTTAATTTGATTTTAATTATACACTGTGCTAATATCATCTTCAGAACGACTACTCGTCTCGATTATTCGAGTTCGACTGTGTTTCTCTTCTTATATAAGATCTATATTTTGCTTTTATTACATTGCATTACATTATTAGCTTTGCATTGATTAAGCAGTGAAAGAATGTGTGTGGTTATCATCCTAAGGCAAAAATGAATAGCACAATCAGTAATCTTTTGGACGTATAGGTATAGTTTTAATATTGTTTCTATTAATTACCGAGGGTATTTAATTTAGCTTATCTCCCTAACAAAGGAGGGATGAACGATAATAATAGCCTTGTGATCATAAAGAATGTTTACTAAACGACTTTCATTAGATTACAAGTCATTTGATAGAGCAAATATGTTTCCTGGCGTGCTTTATTTGGGTTTATTTGGGGTAATCCATATCGGTTTCAGGTAATTTCGGGTGAAATTAGAGAGATGCAAAAGTCAGTGAAATTTAATTTCTGTTCTACTCTCTTTAATTAATCGGTTTCATATAGAACAGCGATTCATAACATTTTATGTAAACCGAAATTGATTCAGTACAATACAAAAGGGAAGTTCCGGAAATATGAAAATTCAGGAATTGGCAATTTTGTGTAGATTTTATTTAGACGACGTCGAACGTGAACACCTGAAAACACAATAGGATATAGAAAATTATTTGCAAAAAAGTTCACATGAGGGGAATTTATAGTTAATCAAGAAAATATCTTTCACGTGTAATTAGTACAAAACGTATTTGTAAATGAATTTCGACTTTCACCAGCACTAAAGAATTTAATTTAAAATAACTAAAATATTAAATTTCAGCTATTTGTCTATTATGACAACAAATAGAAAACGTACGAGATTGTACATAATTAAGGAGTTGGACACATGCAATTATAAAAAATGGGCACTTTATATAACAAAAATAAATTTTGTTTTCTTCAGTACTATATTCGGTTTCTAATATTGGGCACTCTTCTTTTATTAATGTTGCTTCATCTGCGGCTTTGACCAAGTAGGGTTAAGAAGGAATAAATATTTTATAATTTTGGATAATAGGATATAAATGGAAAAAATCAGCAGGTTTGGATTTGAGTATAGGAACATGTATAGCAAAAATTATTCTGGACTTGGAAAAAGTTACTTGTGAACCCAGAAGTAAATAATATGTCAAAATGTTATAAAATTTCGGAATTTGTTCTTCTTTATAACCCCACTAAACAAGAAACATAACAAGTCTTTTTTGTGATGTTATTTTTAAAGACCTTTCGTGATGTTTATTTAAAACGTTAATAAGATATCTCCTTGATGTCCTAATTTTATTACCAACTCTATTAACATCCAAGTCATGTAAATAAATATATTTTTGATGTACACAATAATACTTGAATTCGCAGTTACATACACATCCTATAAACTTCTTTTTAGCAACTTCCTGTAGGAAACATTCACACGATGTTAATTTGTATACTTCTCACTAATTTCACATACAGAACGTTACTGAAATATTACAAATTAACATGTTTCTAAGATGATCACATGTGTTGCAGTTACTTTTATATCTTTCGAAATATTTTTTAGTAACTTCCTACGATTACGTCTGTACCATATTAGTTCATAAACCTCTCAGTAATATCTCATATTAAACATCACAGTAACATAAAAAAAGAAGAAAACAGAAGAGGAACTGACGAACGAAAGTAGTTTTCTGTGGAAACAAATGACAAGCATGAAATGGCGGTTGGTTTTCAGTTTTGTGTTATATTTTATTTGCAGGAAGCACATTTTTTGCAAGAAAAACACTTGAATGAAGTATTCTTCATTTTCGTTAGTTCCTACTTAGCTACAGTTTCTATACTTAGTTATATTACTTGTTATAATGGACGAACAACAGTTTTCATCGGTAAGTACCTATTCAAAAATCATAATTATTACAACTTAATACTCATTATATACTTTAATCGGCTATTGTACATTGAAATTCCAGGTGGCGGATTTGTACACTAACATTATATAATAGAGTTTACAAAATAAGGGTTTTTTCAACTTTTAAAATATTTTAGTTAGTAAGTATATTTTAAAAACGATTCACAATATTTCAAATCCTAGATATGCATTATACCCTACAAAACACTTAATATTGAAATAGGGTAGATATTATTATTTTCAATAATAAAACATGATCATATGTTGGCAGAGATTTGAATCTAGAAGAAAATCTTTTCAATGTTCAAGATGTTTCAGAAGCTACTTACATAAATAAAATAAAAAACAAATAGTTGGTAATTATGTAAAAGGGAGTAACTATTTCAGATAGTCTGATACAGACATTGTATGGAATCAAGTATCTATCATCTCTAGTTCTAGTTTTTGTAGTAGTAGTCATGGCCACCAATATAGTTTTGCAGGTTTAGAAAATTTTAACATTAATACTAACAACTCTTGTAAACAATTAGAGACTGTTTAAGACTTTAAAAACAGAAATTTCTGTTAAAAAGCTCATTTCCATTTGAAAATACACTGAATACAATAAATAATCTGTAGTTGTTCCTTACAATGGTCTATATTAATCTAGTTGAATAATATGTAACTTATGACACTGAATGCTCCAGTCAACAAACAGAATTCAATTATTTATTATTGTAGAAACACAGCTATTGGATACTCAATTGAATACTATTAATTATAAACTCATTTAACTTGATAATGTGTTCATATCTCTTCATCATAAGTAGTTTTTTTTTGTATACAGTGTATTAATAATGCTTAGTTCTCATTAAATTACAATTCCACGATGTTAATATACAATATGTTCCAGGATGAAAATAACATGATGAGAATAGTATATTATTTTATACAGAAAAGAAGTATGAATTTTCATGACACACCTGAACTTACCTGCCAAACGGAGTGAGACATGTAATAGAAGGTAAATCATGGAGTCACTTCTTGATATAAAATATGTTATTATTCCTTTGAAGAACCCTGCATGTATCTTAAGTAAAATGGGTCCCAGTCAATTGGCTGAAAATAAGTTTGATGTAGTTTATGATGATCGATCAAAGGTCTCCATGGGCACAATTTGATCTAAAGTAATTGTTTTCTTAGCTGCTGTTCAGAACACCTTTAAATGTTTCACAGATAAGGATTTTAAAGTGTACGTTATGGAATGGTTGAGGCACTCGAAACAGCGACTCTTGCGTGAGAAAAAGTAAACGGTGGAATTTTCTTTAATCAGATTGTATTTCTGTTGATTTAACGTAATGTTTAATAAAATCTTCATGGTATAAAATTTTTATTAGTTTTAATATTATTTAATTAAAAACTATTCTAATAAATTTTTTGTAAACTAGCTGTAATGCATGTGTATCCGTTAAACTTTACTAATGCAGTTTAAAAGTATATATGTCTCGTTATGACAACTACAGATTAATACACCCTTTTTATTTCTTGCTTTCACTGGATGCGTTCAATAGTTTCCACTTTCCACACTTGTTATGTAATATGCTTACACAACAAATGTATAACTTTTTCGTAACCGATATTATTGATTTTAGCCGCATTTAAAAGAGTTTTTCTGTTTAATAAGATTGATAACAAAATTAGATAATTTTGTATCCACTCGGAAATTTCAAATGTAAATTGAAGCATTTTTTTAATTTTTATATCGTAAATCTTATATATTGGATTAGATTCCTATTTATTAACCCCTTTTCATCAGAATTTAAAAAATGCCTCATTACATATGAAATTTCCGAGAAAAATGGGAAAATTGTCGACTTTTCCACATAGCGTTGACAAAATTATACAGTTTTGTTATTTTTGTTAAGCATATCTTATTAAAGAGAAAAAACTCCATTGAATTCGATTAAAAAAACAAAAAGTGTTACAACATTTGTAACCCCCCCCCTTACTTGAAGAATAAGGACAAAAAGTCCCTAACTACATTTTTTTATAATCTCATCAATATATCAAAAATTGTATTTCTAGGATACCTTTAGTGTGTCTTTTTTGGAGATAATCACAGTATTATGTTTCAGTATTATGTTCAGTGTTCATTCCACCCCATAGCAGATATTTTAGGAACTCAAAAATATTTTCCAGCGATTTTTCAGGGTCATTTTTCTGAAGGTATTTCTTTAAAGTTGTACCATGACTATTTTTTGAAATATGGCAGACAGCCGGCGTTCTTAGTTGTTCACCCTGTATTTGCTGATTAGGCACAGGATGTCATCTAGAATGTTTGAGGTATATTATTTAGAGGTTTAAGTAATGTCCACACAAAATCTAAGGGAATACACTGTATTGTTTTTGAAATGTCGCATTTAGATCATTGATAAGATGTTATTTTTTAGACATTGCATTAACATCGATAAGATGTTAAAAGGAATTTCAGAATGTAACAGAAATGTTGTTTTCAGTTCGTTATAAATACTTCCTTTTGAGGAAGTTCTAGTAACACCTCAGTAATGTAAAAAGGCAGCACTTTAACAACTCTGAGAAGTTAAGTTGAAACATCACAAAAGTTAACAGCCGCAAGCTGGGCATAAGCGGTAGTATAGATGTACATGTGATGAAAACATGAGGAAAAAAAGGAAGAACATTATCACAATGTGATATTGAATTAACATAACTGTAATATTTATTTGCATAGTGGGGCATTTTCTCCATCATCAATAACTAGCAGTTACAGATACTTTGTTAAACGATGAATTGACGGTTACATAAAATGAAAACTAATAGGTACTGAGAGCGAGAACTTTGGATTAAGACTAGCATTCTCCGTATTTTAAAATCCTCTTGTTGAGGCTGATTTGTGTTTTTTAATCACAATCATTACAATTGGTTTCGTAAATAACCACTCTCTTTGCAATCCATTCTTTTGTAGGTACACATAGAGTAAAAATGTACACATACAAATATTTCTACTTTCTCCTATTCTGTCTTTGGAAAAAGTGGTTCCGTCAAGAGAATTCTTAAACCCATGGTGATTAATCAATTTACCTTCTCATAACCATTACTAACAGCCACTTGTTTGATAAAAATGTCTTCAATGTTATAATTCTCTTCACTAAAAAGTATAAAGCAACCGTTGCATGTTTAATACAATGAAATTAACCTACTGGGATAGCGGATTATGGTCTAAACGTATTAGAAAAGTATCAAATACAGAATAGTATGATCGAAATTCTTGTAGTCTTCAGTAATCTGCTTCACCAACGAATTCAGACAAATGTTAATCATAAAGGTAATACATCATGGCCAATAGATAAACCATTCTGTTGATTATAATGTTGTTTTATATTGGAAATATTGATGATGAATTCAATTGTAAGAATGCAGTAAATACCTAAAATTTACGAAAGTAGAATCCTAGAAAATAATTAATGTCAAACCCGGTTAAAGTTTCCTGAATCACCATATCCTCAACTAATAACGTATAAACGTATACTGAATTTGTAAATAAAAACTGCGATTGGAGAAATTAACTCGTTTGCTAACCACTTTGAAATCTTTCAACTAGGAGTTCCAATTGCTAAAATTATAGGTACTTTGCCCACACTACATCAATTTATATGCACAATGTACTATAGTGACCCTACGATAATGTTGACCTTCTTGGTCTAGCCAAAAATAAGTATTAAACATCAGGTAGGCATCACATGAAATGTCATTCTGACGATGATATTTGTTGGTGATATCGAAACAACTGTCACTTTTTTTAAATTTTTATAATTATTTCATTATATTGTGGAATTATTTATAAGCAGTTGGTTTCATTTATAACAGGGAAAAATTCAATCTATTTAGGGAATCTCTGTGCTAATAAGGAAGGAGAGTTTTTGAAGTAATAATAGTTCACAGACACTTGAATTCGCTAACAACCGTATGAATAAATTTTACTATTGATAGGATTTCACTACTTATTTGTTATTAAAACACGCGAGTAAAACTATTTGTTACATTTTAATTTTAAAAAACGTAAAATGTAAGAACAAGCATTTTATTATCGTTAAAAATAATAAAAATCGTCCCTCTTTCCAAACGCGATAACAACCTCGGCATCGCACCTGTTTTCATTTAATGATTCGTTGATAAGTGTGGAAATGAAAGAATGAAAACATAATTTGCATTAATGCTTATTTTATTTACTCTATATCAGCAGTCTTAAATTTCCTCATGTGCCGATACAAACAATAACATTACTCCAAGATGAGTAAGCGATTCAATAACATAACTCAACAATCTAACGAGAATATTGATAAACAGTTTTATAATCAATAGTAGTTACAGGGTAATACCTTAAATTGAATTGGAAAAATATTAATGGCAGCTTAGTTTTTTAATATTATTTGAGTTTTTTCAAAATATTGGTTTAAATTTCGACCACATTGATAAAATGTTGCTATTAAAATATTTATATTTCTATGTTCTACTGTAAACAATATGAACATTGAAGAATTCAAAAGTCATATTTACAAAAAGAGCATTATTACGAATCTGGAACAGACGTTTCAAGTGAAACTTAAAGATATATATGTTACTTTTATTTGAGCTAAAGCTTATTCTAATATTCCTGAATTTCCTGGCAATTATTAGGGAAAATCATTGATAAAGAGAGTTGTCTGAGTATGGTGTACACACTAGATATAAACTGAGTGAATGAAACGACGAGTACTGAGTGTGTATTTCATTAAAATTCCAGCTAAGCGCTTTCTGCCATTAGGCCATTGTCACAGCTGTCCTATAAAATTATAACATTTGTAAAAATTGAAAGAACAATTTAAAAAAGTTGAACTTACGTCAATAAAAAATAATGCAATCTAATAAAATGTTTGATGTTACATCATTATTTAAATGAAATGGTTAAAATTACCCTATAACGAGGGTGTACAATTGTAAATCACATAATGAAACGTACAATTTAAAATTATCAAATAAATGATATGTGATGACAAGTTTGACGTTAATAGACGGTGGCTAATAAGCCGGAGTACAATAAAACAACTAGTGTCTAATAGTACAACGTGATTTTCTGATGAACATTGAATCAAATATCATGTTTAAAAGATTGAAAATATCAATATAGTGAATTGAAAATTGAAGGAAATTGATTTATTTCCTATTTTTTAAGAATGAAGTCTGAGTTGGGATAAAAATTAATACATTAATTAAATTCAAAATTTCCAAACATCATCCAACTTAGATGAATAGAAAATACCCCCCGATGCTTGTCTAAAGGAAAGTGACTTAAAGGGTTGGATCCATTCCCCAGCCAGTCAGGAACCAAGCGAAGTAAACCTATATGTGTAAAGTGACAAATTAAATAAACATTTGGTCGTAAATTCATCCATTATGTAGTGACGTAGGTGGAAATGTACGCTGGTAAGGTGAGCCCAATAGCTGATGGCATCACATAGGAAATAAATGTAAATCGTAAGGGGTGGGGGAATCTATTGTCAAGAAACCTCTAACATTGATTGTGAACTGATGGACCAAACTATGATCCATATATAGCCTGGTGTCACGAAAACAATGTGGTTGTGATGTTCAAGGTAATTGAGACAAACCTAGACCCATACTAGGCATGCACAAGAAGAGAAGAAGTTGAAGAAGTGTGTCAAGAGTAAAAAGAAAGGATATACAGATTTGCTAAAGTTATAAGATATAGAACGCTTGTATTCTGATGAACCCAACTATGACCCATACATAGTTTGGTTTCAGGGAAACAATGTGGTTGTGAAGTTTTAAGATAGTTATGACAAACCTAGATCCATACTAGGCATGTACAAGAAAGAAGTAACGAGTCAGAGTGTAAAGAGAAGAAATGGATTGCAGATATGCTAGAAGTTATAATTATAGAAGGGAGGAGCTATGATTAACCAAACTATGACTCATACATAGCTGGGTTTCAGGGAAACAATGTGGCTGAGAAGTTTGAAGATAATTGTGACAAATCTATATCCATACTAGGCATTTATCGGAAAAGAAGAAACCGAGGAATCGTGTAGCGAAGAAGAAAAGGATAGCAGATATGCTAGCAATAAGAATAGAAGAGAGGAATTGCTTATATTCTGATGAACCAAACTATGACCCATACCTAGCCTGGTTTCAGGAAGGAAAGCAATGTGGTCATTAATTATGCCACACCTAGAACCATACTAGGCATGTGCAGGAGAAGAAGAAATCAAGGAAACGTGTAAATAGAAGAAAAACAGTTAGAATGATGTGCTCAAATTTATAAGATTGCTTGTATGATGAACCAAACTATGACCCATACATAGCCTGGTGTCCGACGCACACTGTGGTTCCCTAGAATCAGTCCTAAGAAGAAACCCAGACCCATACTAGGGCGTGTCTCAGATAAATTCCATGGGGGAGATATGTACTAGAGAGAAATATACAATTATTACTATTATTGAAATTAGTTATTAATTCATAATTAAATTCGATTGTTCCCCAATGAGCCAAACCATGACCCATACGTAGCCTGGAGACCAGGTTGTGAGATTATTTTAGAACTAGCCGTAAGAATAAACCTAGACCCATACTAGGCCTATCCATGAATAGTTCCAAGGATAGGTAGAAAGGAATTGTTATTTTTATTAATGTGAAGATACGATGGATTGGTTGTTGAATGAGGTATGAAAATTTCTTTATGAGAAGGTAGTACTAACAACCATAAATAGTTTTGATCCTGAAGTACCAATTGTGACCCATACACAGCGTGTCAGAAACACAGTGTGTAAAACAGTAATAGGTGCAGTACAAATGTGAGAAGTAAATAAGGTTGCGCAAACTTAAAGTAGAAGAAAAGAGGAAACAGAAGTGAAGAATGGGTAGAAGATAGGAAAGACTCATTCATTCGCCTTTTACGAATCAGCCGAGTGCTGGGCGAAATATTCTTGGACCGTATCGCTACGGCGAGGGGGTGAGACGAAAGCCCTAGAGGACCACAAGGTTTTGAAGAGAGGCTGAAATTTACAATTAAGATTTAATTGGGTGTTGAGACAGTGTTCTGATTTAACCTTCATTTCTCTAAGTATTTCTTGATCTTCAAGTAAGTCCATCTTTCTGAAGTTGTTCCTGGGAATGTTATGCAGGATTTTAGAGTTACGTCATTGAGAAAAATTGTGGGTATTAAACTTAAGATGGAAGCCGAAATTAGAAGAAGTAGGTTTGTAGAGATGTTCCTTGATTCTAGTACCTAAAGCACGAGTGGTATTACTGGTAAGGTGAAGACCAATAGTTTGATGTTTACCAAAGCTGATAAAGAGAATTGATTGATCATAATGAACCGAGATCATTACATAAAGAAAACTGAAGAATTAATACAAAATAATAACTCCTTAATCATGAACAATAATCCCACTAAGAAATTAACAACTGATCTAAAAGACATAATGAATGAGCACAAGATAATTTTCTCCACTCATGGCATCAATATGATACATCTTACTCCTACTAACTCTCACATACCTCGGCTTTATGGAATTCCTAAGATACCTAAAGAAAACTTGCCAATAAGACCAGTGGTAAGCTTTTCCAACACTCCTCTGGAGCTTCTATCAAAATTTGTCAATAATTTTCTTTCTACAACTCTAAATTATAAACCAGTGTACACTGTTAAGAACACCTGAGACTTAGCAGATAGAATTAAAAATTGTAATTTCCAGTCTCATTTTTAATGGTTTCTTTCGATGTTTCCAATCTCTTTACCAACGTCCCCAAAATGGAAACAATTCCTATCGTTAGCAATCTACTACAATCTAAGAACATTGATTCATTTACAACATCTCACATTGTCGCTCTACTTCAGTTTTGTCTTTCGCAAGGCATAATAACCGACCACATTGCTTTCCTGAAACCAGGCTATGTATGATTCATAGTTTGGCTCATCAGATATATAAGCAATTCCTCACTTCTATGCTTTTGCTAGCGTATCTGTTATCCTTTTCTTCTTCGCTACACTCTTCGTTCTACATCTTATAACTTCAGCAAATCTGTCTATCCTTTCCTTTTATTTTTAAAAATCAATGTTAGAGATTTCTTGGCAATAGATACCCCTCTCTTTACTATTTACATTTAATTCCTATGTGCTGGGCTCACCTTGCCAGTGTACCTTTCCACCTAAGTCACTACATTGTGTCAACTCCTCCATGGAGGAATTTACGACCAAATGTTAATTTAATTTGTCACTTTACACATATAGGTTTACTTCGCTTGGTTCCCGACTGGCTGGGGAATGTATCCAACTCTTTAAGTTCCTCTTCTTTAGACAAGCATTGGGGTTGTTATCTATTCATCTAAGTTGGATCATGTTTGAGAATTTTGAATTTAATTAATGTATTAATTTTTATCCCAACTCAAACTTCATTCTTAAAAAATAGGAAATAAATAAATTTCCTTCAATTTTCAATTCACTATATTGATATTTTCATTCTTTTAAACATGATATTTGATTCAATTTTCATCATAAAATCACGTGGTATTATTAGACACTAGTTGTTTTATTGCATTCTGGCTTATTAGCCACCGTCTATTACCGTCAAACTTGTCATCACAGATCATTTTTCTGATAATTTTAAATTGGATGTTTCATTATGTGATTTACAATTGTACACCCTCGTTATAGGGTAATTTTAACCATTTCATTTGAATAATGATGTAACATGAAACATTTTATTAGATTGTATGCAGCAGTCACAGGATTTGATGTTTTTTGACACCTGTTGTAGTTTTTTTTATTGACGTAAGTTCAACTTTTTTAAATTGTTCTTTCAATTTTTACAAATGTTATAATTTTATAGGACATCTTTGAGAATGGTCTAATGACCGAAAGCGCTTAGCTGGAATTTTAATTAAATACACACACAGTACTCGTTGTTTCATTCGTTCAATGCATTGATAAACGAGCTGTTATCAAAATTTGAAATCAATGTTTTTTCAAAAGTGCCTCAAATAGAAAGATCAACATTATGCATGTCAGATGTATATTTAATCATACCGCGTACCGTATTTACATGAAATCGTCTTAGTGGCACCGATGCCTATGACCTGTATGGATGCTACTAATTACATGTCAACCTGTGATGTCAACAACTTTTCTCATCAACAACGTTTCTCTACTTTACATGAGCGAGGAAAAAGTATATCGATTATCTGGGAATTCAAGAAGCGATCTAAACGTTAAATATAGAATAAGAGTGTTTCTGATCCCAGTGCGTATGTGCATGTTAGCTGAAGTGATCAGTCTTATTTGTCTGAATAAAGTCGCTATGAAAGGCACCTGAACATGGAAAGGGTATGCCCGTTTATATTCCTTTATGTATCTCTTATGCATAACTTTGGTTTACATTAGGACCCTGAATGTTTTTTTGTAGCTAAAAGGGAGTAATATCTATGCCCAAAATTGTAGAAGTACACTTTTATTTTCTTGCATTAGTTTGCGTATTTCTTCTGAAATAAGCTTTTGTTCTTATCTGTATTTTATTTTAAATATTTATTTGATCCCTCTTGACTTCTTTATTATCAGATTTTATTTCGTTTGTCAATCCTAGTATATGTTGTTTTATCTGGGATTATTTCTCTTTCAGTAGTTCCGTTATTCCTTCCATTTTTATATCTTCTATATTACTCCCTTCTTCCCTTGTAGACGAATCTCCAGTTAATTTGCTTTTCCTAAATACTTTTCATTCTTCAAATGATTTACCGTGCTCCGATTAATCTTTTTTTCTATTTATCCAGCGGGTTTGATGTTTCGGGTGCAGTTTGGCCAAGCCTACTTAGTTCAGCCCACAGACCGCACGCAAACTAATCAGACCCGCTGTGAATATTTCTAGAAACCTGCAAGTCGGCTACCTTGTATTAATTTTTTAAGTATTTTCAGTTTTTAGGAAAAAATATTTCATACATGGTGTTTAATGTTGAAGATGACAATAATACCAACCTTCCTATTTTTAAATATTATTCAATTCTTCGGAATATTTTATTCATATCTAATATGTTATGTTCTATATCTATCATAAACTAATTTGGAAATATTGAGTGTTTCCTATTTGATTGTAAAGTTATTTAATTAGAAATATTCCATACAGCACACTACTGAATGTTCATTTACTATTTAGGTCTTCATAATGTGAATGTGAGTGAAAACCACTCAGCGTTCCCTTTACGGGCATGAAATAAGAAAAATTTAAAGTACCAGGCCTTGCAAATTGTTGTCAGACTGCATGACAGTAGTTTGTTATTCTTACGATCAATTGAATGTTGTTAATTTATTAAAGATGCATCAAATAATTTCACAAATGATTGTTTATCATTTATCGCAGGGAACATAATTAATATCATGATTATTATCAAATATCTCTAGTGGTGAATGCGTATCATTTAAGGAAATAATTTGACTCAATAATTCACAATTATCAATATATAATTCAGATGTAACATATCATTACTCGCTTTAATTCGTATGGGGAGATTTGATTAAAGAGCAATCCTGATTCAAACTACTTCTAACTGCCCTTTAATTTCAGTTTTACCATAACGATCATTTACCAGTTAACTACAAGTTTGTGTCCCAAGTGATACAAATTTATGTTTCAAGCAAGTTGGAAGTCCCAGGTGTTAGTAGTTCATGAATTTTATGGTTATTTGGTTTATAATTGGTTATTCAAAAATTTATGTATTTCTCAGATGTATTAGTATACAGAACTCATAGGAACTATGGTTATATTGAAGTAATTTAGCAATACTGAATAGAAAATATAATTGCGTATAATAATAAATTATAAAATCTCTGCATACTTTATAATAGGAGCAATGAGAGTTTTAATAATAATAACAATATTAATAAGTGGCGCTTTAATGGTTTATTGTTTCCTGAGACAGAAGCTACCCAGTACCAAATAATAACCATCAACAATCACAAGAAATTCAAGATTAGATTCCTAAATATTGTAATCCGGTTGCCACCAACCGTAGTGGCTCAGTGATCGGGGATATTCTCAATAAAAATGAACAGTTTATACTCGGACGAATGAGATAAGCTTGGTCGCCGTATATGTTTAAATGCATTTTGTATTTAATAAAATAGTTATAATGTTTTACCATCATTGCGAATTTAGATTAATCTTAGATAATTTGCTTTCCTGTCTTTATGCCGCGATGGATATTGAATTACATCCCCTTCGAAGAACGTGACGTCAATCGACGTTTTTGCCAATATCGACATCTCTGATGGCTCGCAATTGCAAGCAGAAAAGCATAAAACTTCAACCAGTTTCGATGTACTTGGATCTCTTCAGAATGGAGCAATGCTCTCTCTTCGGAGTCTCTAATCCGAATTGGACAACAGTCAGCGCTGCTATTTGGTTCGTGTTAGTTCACACGCACCAGCAGACGCTAACTGGCGCAATATCCACTTGCGAACTACGTTGAAGAATATTCAGCCGTACTAGCCGATAAATGCGAAATCAAATTTCACAAAATACGAGGTGAATCTAATATAGTATATATAGCTCCTACTACCACCTCTGTTAATTTTGAAAATAATAATTTCGCAACAATAGCCTTATTTACAGTCTCCGTGTTTTCTATTGATTCTTCATCAGTAGTGGTATCTAATAGTCTTTTAAAATATTCCTCTCATCTGTCCATTATTTCAATGTCATGTGTTGATAATTCTCCTTTTTGGACTTTAACTGTCGATGCGCTTAATCTTTTATTACTTCGTAGAACAGTTTTTGATTATCCTTGCTGTTTTCTTCCAATTTTCTACCAAAAAGCTCCCAGCTCTTCTATTTTTCTTCTTTAACTACATTTTTAACTGCCTTTGTTTTTTATATTCATGGTAATTATGTTTCGTTCTGTTCTCTAAATATTTATTCCATTTTTGTTTTTTAAACTTAAATTCCTGACTAATTTCTTGATTCCACCATGACGTTTGCCTTTTGGTTTTATTAGACCTGAATATTCCGCAAACTTGTTTTGCCCATTCTAAAATGTTGATTTTTAAGTATTTCCATGTTTTTCCTACGTTTTTGTTTATTGTATTTTCATTTGTATTGTTTCTTTCTGCGAGTTCTTTGTATTTTCTAGCCATCTCTTCTCTTAACTTGTATGCTTTTATTGTTTCGTATATTGTTTGTTTTTCTTTATATTCTTTATTACTTCTGTTACATTTGTTTTTCCTTTTAATTTTTGCTACCACCATGTAGTGGTCAGTATTTTTTTCCGGTCCTCGCATTACTCTTGCATCTTCTACTAAATTCCTATTATCTTTTTCTACAAGAACGTAAACGATAATAGATTTTTCTACGTTGTTTTTCCCTTGTCTTGTATATTTGTGGATGTTTTTATGTTGAAGGAATGTATTAGCGACTATAAGATTATTTATTTTGGAATATTCTATTATTATTTATTTTGTATTCTCTATGTTTTCCGATTTCTCCACAATTTATTTGATTTTTACCTACTCTTCCATTTAAGTCTCTTGCCACATATATATTTCCTTTGGCTGTCTCGATTACTTCATTCATCATTTTCAAAAATTTATCTTTTTCTACCGCATTCTCGTCATCATTAGGCCCATATGCTATTATGATTGTTGTTATTACACCATCGATATTTATTTCTATTGTGAGTATTGTTTCTGAATGTTTTTCCCACTTTCTCAATCCTTTTGCAAATCTCCCATGTATGATACACGCCACTCCTGTTGCTGCTCTTTTTTCTTTCTCTACTCCTGGAAACACAAATATGTTGTTTCTGTCAATGCTAAAATATCGATGTTGGCCTTGTTGAATTCGTACATTACTTCGTTTTACTTTCCTTTTATTCCTCGTATATTCCAGGTTGCAAGTTTCCATATTTCTTTTTTACTCATTCCTTTTTCATTTTTATTTATATTTTTATTTATGTTATTTTTTTCTTGATTCCAGTCTCGTTTTTTCCATTTTCGTAGCTTATGTGGATTCCGGTACTTCCATGTTTATCTTCTTCTTTTAGTTTTTTGTATTACACGATTTTGTCATTTTTCATTACTTTTCGTTTCATATATTTCATCATTCACTATTAATTTATTGTATTTTAATACAGTCTTTAATCCTTTAGCTCTTGATTCTTTAAGTTTGGGTATTACATTCCTCCTTTCTTCTTGAATCTCCTGTGTATAATCCTCCTTAATCCATATATCTGATTCTTTTAAATTTTTAGTGTGCTTTAATACTTCAATTTTATAAGTATTGGTCTTGGCCGTTTCCCTTTATTGTATCCAATTCTTCTTATTTCTTCGACATCTTTTTGTAAGTCAATGTTTGTTTCTATTTTTCTCAATATAGTAAAAACTTTATTTTGATGGACATTATTTCAAAAATATACAAATTGTAACGTATATATAGATATAATATATATATATATATATATTATATCTATATATATATATATATATATATTATATCTATATATATATATATATATATATATATATATATATATATATATTAATATATAATTAATTATATTCTAATTTTGTTGTGTTATATTTGTTTTTCTAATTGTTATTATTTATGATTAATTTTAATTCTCAGAATAACCTTCTATCTAAGATACAATTAATTAAATTTTAATTAGTTATCAAACCTTAATTAAATAGTATCACTTAATTGTTAGGATGCCAATTTTATTCATTTATTATTAATGTTTCTAATTTTTCTTTTAGCTAAATGTTTTGCTCAATGAAATTTATTAATTCTTTCTTACCTTAATTTTCTCTAAATTCCTCTTCTTCTAATATTTATGAAACCTAAACTTATCTCAGGGGATTAGTCTCAAAACGGAAATTAGATATGTTAGAAATTAAACAAAATTTTTTTTAACTAAGATCATTTATATAAATTCATATTCTAAATGGTTACAAAAATAAATGTGACGCCTATGAAATTATTTGCATAACTTCAATATTGTTTCTTAAAAGCTTTTATTGAGCAGCTGCATGGTACAAAAAAAACCTTTTTTTGTATCATAACACAAATTTATGTGGAAAAGAATTATATTTAAGCGTTCAAAACAGTATGTTTTAAATCGTTTCTCGTGGTACATCGGTTTAAATTGTTAAAATATTTAGCAAGTGAAATTTGATATTTGTATAATATAAGTGTGTGAATAATAAATTTTGTGTCTTAAAAACCATAATTTCTTATGAACTATTACATGCAATCTACATTTGTCAACCAAATATCAGGTGAGTTATATAATCTTATAACATTCTCATATAATATTACACATATTTAGTTATTCTTAATGTTACATTATTCTTATCTAATGTCGGCCTTTTAAGATTTTTAATTAAGTTTGCAATGATCACTCTTTTAATTCAGTACTGTATATTATTTTGATCAAAATAAATTTAAATATCACCAACCTGTTTGTACTTTCGCTTCACAAAATGTCCGTACTTTTGATGTTGCATTTATTTCCTGATGCTAATTGATTTCTTTGGAAACTGGATACAACTATTCATATTCTGGGAATATGATTCACACTTTATTTTAATTGTGCACAAAATGATTTTTATGATAAATATATTACTATGATATTTCACTTCTTTTATAAAAATTCATTAACTCATTCAGAAGAACATCTCATCACTTGGCTTCCCTTACAGCCACTCTCCTGTCCTCTTCTTCTTCAACCCTTTGTTGATAACCGGAAGTTTTACACACTCTAGAATGTTCCATTCATCCTATTGTCTGATTGGTCAGCTCTAATTTCGATATATCGCAATTTTACAATAGAAATATTGTCAATAATCATAGTAATTATCAGTTGGTAATTCTTTCTCATGTTTTAACTCCCTTTTTTATCGACATAGCATACAAATTTTAGATTTCATTAAAATTTATGTCGCTAACAAATTAATCTTTTTTAGTGTCTAATGTCTCGCTTCCGTCAAATGAATTAGTTGAGCTTGGTTTCTTTTAAGATTCTGTCTTATGTTACTTATAACGTAAAATTATCTTGTTGATAATTTGTAATGATTTTTTGGATCCAGCTTATTTATTTATCTTTGATTATTACTATAATGACATTTAATTTGATATCTTGATAAATATTTATAATGGACAAAGTTTAGAGAAATATTATTGACAAATGATTATTTATTTTGTATTAAGTAATCAATAGAAATTTTTACATACTTGTTTATTCTACATACGCTATAATATAAGTTTTATAATTCTTTTCCATATATAATATTTTCCATTATTTCTAAATTTAAATCTTATCAAATTTTTGTTTTAATTTTTCTTTCAAACTAGAAACTATTTTATGAAAATATTTAGATGTCACGTTTCAAATTGCATAAGATTTTATTAAACTAAATATCTTTATCTGAAACATTTTTAATTGACGTTCTTAGACAACAATTTTAGATCTTTCTTAATTATTAAGTTAGTTATCTAATTTCCAGACAAATCTGTGGACATGACTCATTAGTCCTGTAGGTTTGATGTATTTGACAAATTTTTCTTATCAAACTTTCATTTTCTTAAATTCGTGATCTATTTAATAACTTAGAATTTTGAACTTATCAACTTATTATTTCAAAGAAATTGTGCTACTAGACTTATACCTTGATATAATGCTAATCGTATTGAATTCATATCATATTTGGTATTATATTTTGACCTACTACTTGAAATTCTTATTTTTGTTGACTGAATGTTCTAAAGAAACTGAATTTGTTGTTATATGTTATTGTTATGATTGTTTTATCTTATGATATTTTTAACCTTTAATGTCTATGATCTTTATATATTATTTCTTATTGAATATATCATCTCAATACATATATATATATATATATATATATATATATATCAGCGAAGATTCGCTGATGACATCATCCTGATAGCGAGTAACCCTGGCAAAATGCAACAACAAATAAATGAACTGAATGCAGCAAGCAACGAAGTAGGCCTTAAAATAAATCTGAGTAAGACCAAGATAATGTATAACGAACTGATAAACGCACCAGAAATAACAATTAATGACACTGCCCTGGAAATAGTAGAGGAATACATATACCTGAGTCAACTAATACACATATCAGGCTCTCTACTTCCAGAAATAAACAGAAGAATCAAATTAGCACGGAGAACATTTGGACAGAACTCTATCATCTTCAAGTCTAGAATGTCACTCCGTTTGAAAAAGAAAGCGTTTGATCAGTGTGTACTACCAGTATTAACATACGGCTGTGAGTGAAACATGGACCCTGAAAACTGATATCATTAGAAAACTCCAGGTAATGCAGAGGTCTATGGAACGATGCATGCTTGGAATAACAAGGAGAGATAGAAAAAGGCTTAATTGGATCAGACAAAAGACCCAAGTGATAGATGTCATAAATAGAATCAGATCCCTAAAGTGGCAATGGGCGGGGCATCTCGCTAGAAGGACAGACGATAGATGGACCACAAAGATAACGCAATGGTATCCCCGAGGCGTGAAAAGACCAAGAAGACGCCCCAACTTAAGATGGGACTACGACATAAAGAAACTCGCAGGATCAACTTGGGGCCGCATAGCCAGCAATAGACAACAATGGGCCCACATGGAAATGGAATATATAAATATGTAAAGGGAGGCTACACCATAACAAAATGGTTGAATAAGCTGCGTATGATGATGATGATATATATATATATATATATATATATATATATATATATATATATATCTATATATATTATACTATGTTGATTATTTAAAATATAATCCACTAAACTTTAAAAAAAATATATTGAGGCAGCATACAATGGTAATTTAACTGCCAAAGAAGTGAAGGAACTTTACCTCATATACAATTGGATATAGCGTGTCATATTTTTAGCTCGTATTTATAGACATTTAATTTAATTATAGTCATTAGGTCAGTAATTTAAATAGTAAAGGAAAGCTTACTTTTTTTAGAAAAATATGATAACTATTAAACGCATTATCATAAAATTCAAGTGTTCGATTGTAAATTTAAAATTATTATTCTAACTGAGTAAAAACGATACAAACCAAAAAGGAATTGTATTTAAAATTTCATTTTGAAAAGTTGTATATATCGTATTCAAATTAAAAGAAAATTGTTAACATTGATTTGATTAACTATTGTAAAAAAAATATTCGTATTAAAAAATTATTATGTTCTCTAAATTTATTCAATAAGGGCATGAACCGCAACCCAGTTATGAGTCTTATCATTAATCATATTAACAGCTAGCCGACATAAAAAGAAGGAAATCAAATTTTAACCTAATTTCATTAGTTAACCCAGTAATAGTAGTATATTACAATTTGTCGCAAGCCAACGTGGGGCTATTGCAATTAACCTATTTAATTATTTGTATTTCTTTAATAAAATATAAATACATTTATAAAAAACATAGACTACTGAACAACTTGACAATAATAAAATAATATGCCAAACACAAGAGCGAAGAAGGATAACATGAACACAGAAAAAGAACAATCTACAGCAACTACAGAAGATATTGGGATGGAGACACCAACACAACAGCAAAACCAATCGTTAATAGAAAGAGTTAAGGAAATGGAGAATCTGCAAGGATTAATGAAAACTCTTATAGAGAGTGTGAATGATTTAAGAAAAGGGAACCAGGAAATTAAGAAGGGAGTGGAAGAAGGAAATACGGAGTTAAATAGAAAACTAGAAGGAGGAAATACGGAGTTAAATAGAAAATTAGAAGAAGGAAATACGGAGTTAAATAGAAAATTAGAAGAAGGAAATGAAGAAGTCAAAAGGAATATAGAAGAAATACGTAATGGAATGGAGGAATTGGAAAGAAATTTAAAAATTAACCTCGAAAACAAATTTGAACAATTAAAACAAGAAATGATACAAGATAGAGATGGATATAGAAAACACATGGAGGACCGAATATGTAAGAAGATAGGACAAATGGGAGAAGTCATAGGAGGAATAGAAGACGAAATTAGAAATAAGGTTGACAGAATACAAACTAATACGGAACAGACGT
This sequence comes from Galeruca laticollis, assembly GCA_963921935.1. Classification (NCBI taxonomy): domain Eukaryota; kingdom Metazoa; phylum Arthropoda; class Insecta; order Coleoptera; family Chrysomelidae; genus Galeruca; species Galeruca laticollis. Next base: position 120,363,499 of record OY998180.1, read on the forward strand.
TCCAAGATTGCAAAGGAATGATAAATAAAAATGGGGAAGAAATAAAAACAATTAAGGACAAAATGATCCAAGAAATACAAAGGGAAGACAGTTGTAACAATGAAAGGGAAGAATATAAATTGAAACTAAAAGAAATGGAGGCAAATTTGAAAAAAATGGAAGAAGATCAGGAAGAAAAAGAAAGGAGAATAAGAAAAGATATAACAAGAATACAAGGAGAAAATGGGATAGTTAATATTGGAAATAATAATAAAAGATTTGATGGGGATATTAAAAGGATACATCCTGTAACATTTATCAAAATGCTAAGAAACGAGATAAGGGGAGAATACGGAGCAGAAGAATTAAGAGAACTTATAAGGGAACATCTTGGACACCATGCCTTAATATGGTTTACGGGCAAAGAAGAGGAAATAGAAAATTTAAATCAATTTGAAAGAAAATTTATAGAATATTTCTGGGGAAACAATGTCCAATCAAAAATTAGAGAGAGATTATATTTTGGAAAATATGATGAAAATAGAGGCAATTCGTTTAATTCCTACGTACTTCAAATGTATGCTATGGTAATACATTTAAATCCAAGATTAAACGAGGAAGAAATTGTTTTATATTTATCAAGACATTTTAAGGATCAGATAACAGAGACAATTGCCATACAAAATATTGCAACAATAGACAATTTATGTAAATATCTGCAGAGATTAGAAAGGAGCAGAGGAGAGCCAGTGCCTAGAAGAAATAATAATATAAATCAGCAGAGAGAAGTTAGACAAAATAATAATTATGGAAATTTTACGAATTATAGAAGGAACAGAAATTATAACGATAATGATAATAATAGAATGGACAATAATAACAATGATAATCATAACTCAAGGCAACAAAATAATGGAGGAAATTGGAGAAATTTTAACTATGAGAATAATCAAGAGGGAATTAACTATAATAATAATTACAGGTATGACAATAGAGGTAAATATATAAGGTATCATTCAAATAATAATACGGAAAATAGACAAAATAATTCCAATGACAATAGACATAATTATAACAGGAAACAAGTAAATTACGCAAGATTTGGCAATGATCGAAACAGAGCGAGAAGTTTAGAAGGAGATGACGGAAGATCAACGTACAATAATAACGAAAATCACACTAGAGGAAGTAGTGCAGAGAGAAATAGTCAGGATAGACAGGAAATAAGAGTTGAAGAATTCAGGTACCCTGAAAACAACAAGCAGAGGCAGGATGAACACAGTAACGATAGACAGGATTTTTAAAATGTTGCTTGCTATATCAAAGTTTTGCTTTATGTCACCCTATTGAGTTTATTGATTTAAATGAGAAATTAGATCAAGAGCAGTTATATGGTTTATTGTACGTACAGGGAAAAATTCATAGCAAAACATTACAAATTTTAATTGATACAGGAAGCGAAGCGTCTTTAATTGATTTAATGTTAATAGATGAAAATAATAATTTTATTAATAAAGAAATGAAAATTCCTAAGGTAACTTTAACCGGTGTTAATGATCGTAAATTATGTGAAGTAAATAAAGTATATAACATAGATTTACAATGGGAAGAAATCATATTAAATTGTCATCGGCTAGGTATTCCAAATTTAAATGTAGATATTATACTAGGAAATGATGTATCTTAGATAACGCTACCTATTTCAATAATAAACAATTCATTCATTTTATGGAAAGAAATGGAATTGTATTGACTTTCACAAGCATAAGACATCCAGCGTCTAATCCTACTGAAAGATATGTGAAGGAAATTATTAGATATTTGAGAGTTTTAACAGCTCATGAACAGAGAAATTGGGAAAATAAATTATTGGAAGTGGAGTATTATATGAATAGCGTACCAAGTTTGAGTACACTAGAAACTCCAGTTGAAATCATGAGGAACATAAGACCAAATAGACCTTATTTATTTGAAAAGGATAATAAATATGATGAATTAATAGAAAAAGTGAACGTACAATTAAAAAGAAATGCGGACAAATGTTTTAAAAGAAAAAAAATAAATATAAAGAAACCAACGGTATTTAAAGAAGGAGATTGGGTGATAGAGCGATCATTGAAGGTTGCTGATCCAACAAAAAATGGATGTGCAAAATTAAAACTACCATTCAATGGACCTTTTATCGTAATAAAGGCATATGAAAATAGCTATTTATTAAAGAATCCACATAACAATCAAGTGAGGGGCACAATAAATGTGCAAAACTTATATAAATTCGAGAGAGAGCCAACATTTTAAAAACTAAACAAAATACAAATAATTAAAAAAAAATTAATAAAAAAAATATTCTTAAAATCACAACAGAAAAGATATTATAAATAAAATGGATTTAATGATACATTCATTATTTTATTTCAAGTAATTATTAATTTTAGTTAGTTTTATGTATGTATGTAAGAATGAGTTCATACAATGGATAATTGATTTGAATACTGATAAACTGGAAATTTATTTTTATAAAATTTTATTCAGATATTTAAGGAGATCAAAATTTTAAAAAAGGAAATTTGGGGAAATTATAAGATATTGATTATTTAAAATATAATCCACTAAACTTTGAAATAATATATATTATTATTATTTCTAAATCAGGTTTATTAGAATCATTTATTTGGGACACACTGTATACATGATCATTTGAGACACCCTATATACACATCAAAATTATTGTGACAGATAACCTTCAAAGGAATTAAAAAGTCAAAAATGACATTTTAGGAAATCATGAAAGGATGTATAAATACAATTCTTTTTGGGACGTAACTGATTTTACGTATTAGATTATTATAATAGATATAAGTAAAAAATTTAAGAGTTTATAAAAAATTAACATGTAATAATTATAAGAGGGTAGTGAAGTTCGCGTTTCAAGTGCGCCAATGGAGATAGAGATGAAAAAAAGCATTTGAAGCCGGATTTAAAAAAAAATGAGATGGATTGAGAAGTAGCGGTAGGAAGGTAGAAATTTTTTTTGGCAGATAGATGTCAATAGGAAGATTTATGAAAAGAGAGATTTATCAAGAAAAATAAAAATTATAATCAAGGATTTGAAAACTACAACATATATTTTCCAAACAGAATTCCGGTAAGAGAATTGAATTAAAATTTATTGAGACTGAATACAAGTTATTAGGAAGAAATAAAATTAAAATTTAGAATTTGAAAATTATAACATATACCTTGCAAACAAAATTTCGGTAGGAGAACTAAATTAAAAATTATTGAGGCAGCATACAATGGTAATTTAACTGCCAAAGAAGTGAAGGAACTTTACCTCATATACAATTGGCTATAGCGTGTCATATTTTGAGCTCGTATTTATAGACATTTAATTTAATTATAGTCATTAGGTCAGTAATTTAAATAGTAAAGGAAAGCTTACTTTTTTTAGAAAAATATGATAACTATTAAACGCATTATCATAAAATTCAAGTGTTCGATTGTAAATTTAAAATTATTATTCTAACTGAGTAAAAACGATACAAACCAAAAAGGAATTGTATTTAAAATTTCATTTTGAAAAGTTGTATATATCGTATTCAAGCTAGAAGAAAATTGTTAACATTGATTTGATTAACTATTGTAAAAAAAATATTCGTATTAAAAAATTATTATGTTCTCTAAATTTATTCAATAAGGGCATGAACCGCAACCCAGTTACGAGTCTTATCATTAATCATATTAACAGCTAGCCGACATAGAAAAAAGGAAATCAAATTTTAACCTAATTTCATTAGTTAACCAAGTAATAGTAGTATATTACAATATATAGTATATTATATATATATATATATATATATATATATATATATAATGAGCAACGAATAGATTAGTGGGTATTGCACGCAAATAGAAGAAGGGGCTACTGAAAAGAGTGTAGCCCCTTCTTCTATTTGCGTGCAATACCCACTTATCTATTCGTTGCTTATTGTTCATATGTCACGCACTATTCGTACATCTTGTTATCATATATATATATATATATATATATATATATATATATATATATATATATATGTATTCCCATGCCCTAACATTTTTTGCAATGTATATTTCAAATATGGTGGGCGACACACAGCAACCCTTTGGTAACAAAGAATATTTGTGATAATTTATTTCCCTTTTTTATTTGAGATGTTGATCCATCTTTATACCTTTTGTGAGTGTTTGACTTAAGTTGGTTTCCGGAAGGACTTTCTATAATAGGTTATGGTGTCATAAGCTTTTTCAAAATCAATAAACATCAAATGAGTTTCCTGGTTGACGGCTGATTGTTTCTCTATAAGTTGTTTCAGGCAGAACATATTGTGGTTGCAGAATCTTCCGGCTATAAATCCTGATTGCTCTCCTTCCTTTCGCGGTTTTAAGTCAGCTTCTATTAGATCCCGAATGATTCTTCCATACAACTGGCTTATTATAGTGGTAACCGATATGCCTCTATAGTCTGTGCATTCTAATTTATTTTCTTTTGTATGAATGGATTGTATGCATGAATTTTTCCATTCCTTGGGTATCTTTGCTCCATTTAAATACTGATTTATACACCACGTAAGAGTTCTTAATTAGTTCGGCTGGTATTCTTTCCGGTCCTGGGATCATAGATTTTCCAGTTGTCTCTTCGTATTCTTTACTTCTTCGTATTAACGACAATATGTGCCCCCTCAACCCCCACTTCTGATGAGGAGATTATGTTTTAGTCGAGTCTGTTTTCGGTTAATAAGCATTTGTAGTATTTTTTCCATTTTTCCATCCTTATTAATTTTATGTCTGAGTGCTATTTTTCTGTGTCTTTTACTTGATTAGAATTTCCATGTTTCTGTACATCTTCTTCCCTCCATATATGAATTGATTTCTTGGTATTTTTTGTCACATATATTTATTTTGTCTGCTGATACTGCTACTCTTGTTCTTCTGATCTCTTCATAGACTTCTTTATCCACTTGTAATTTAGTGTTTATCTATTTCTAGTAGGCTTTGTTTTCATCTTTTATTAAGTCTTAGATTCCCTCCGTCCACCAATGTCCACCAAGTTTTCTGCTTGATCTCTGTTTCTACAACCTCAAAGCGTCCTCTGCAGCTTTTTTCATACTGTTTGTTATATTTTCATATTATTTGTTTTTGGAATTCATTCGTCAACTTCGAATTCAGCCTTTTTTGACAAAGCACTTTTGTACTTTCGTGTGTTAGACTGTTTAAATTGTATTTTGTATTTGTGATTGCTTCTGTTTCTGTATCTTATTCCGGTCTTCTTATTTTTCGGTGTTGGAAAAAGGCCTTTGATTTTACTAAATTATGATCTGAACCACATATGGGGCAACTGTATGCTCTGATATCAGTTATCTGTGGGATTGTTTTTGTTTAACAATAATATAATCAATATCCCCGGGAACAGACGGCATTTGTCCAGTCCTACTTCAGTGGGGCCTGGATGACCTAATGCCGCACCTGGTAGGAATCCTCAGATCCTCACTGGCACTGAGGTATATTCCAAAAGGTTGGAGAGAAGTCAAAGTCGTGTTCATACCAAAATAAGGAAGAATGGACCATTCCATCCCAAAAGCATATCGACCCATTAGCCTCACATCGTTTTCAATGAAGATTTTGGAGAGGCTGTGCAAACGATACATAAAAGATGTGGTGATAACACGAAATCCACTGCATCCAAATCAACATGCATACACTCCAGGGAAATCCACCGATTCGGCTCTTCATCTCGTAGCGGGCCGCATCGAGAGATCGTTGGAAAATAAGGAGTCCACCCTGGGTGTTTTCATAGACATAGAAGGAGCATTTGATAGTACCACTTTTCCTAAAATAACAAATGCACTTTCCAACAAAAATATCCCCCAAACCATAGATGGCTAGATATATAACATGCTCTCAAAAAGAGCGATAAAAATCAGTGTGGATGATGTAACCATCAGAGGCTTGGTTGTAAAAGGTTGTCCACAGGAAGGGGTGCTCTCGCCACTACTGTGGAATATGGTCTTAGACTGCTTGGTCAGCCACCTCAACGAAAGCAACTTCTACACAATAGCATACGCAGATGACTTAGTGATTCTGCTAACAGGAAGATTTGAGGAGACACTCTGCTCTTTAATGCAAGAGGCCCTCAATATCATAGAACAATGGCGCAGAGACCATTCGCTGTCAATAAATCCAAAAAAGACGGAGATGTTTCTTTTTACGAAAAAAAGGAAGCTTGCAAAACATCAAGCCGCAAAGCTCCTAGATACCAAACTTAATTTCTCTTCAGAGGTGAAATATTTAGGGGTCACCTTTGACAGTAAGTTAACGTGGAACTCTCACTTAGAAAACAAAGTTGAAAAAGCATATATTTCTTATGAGCTGTGTCGTAGAACCATCGGCCGCACCTGGGGAATGTCACCTAGGGTTGCTGCCTGGATCTACACTGACATCATCAGACCTATGCTAACGTACGGCGCGACTGCCTGGGGAGCTAAAGCAAACCAGCTGGCAGTCGTCCGTAAACTGGATCAAATCCAAAGAACAGCATGCCTCAACACTACAGGAGGCATGAGAACCACACCAACAAGAGCTATGGAGGTAATCCTCGGTCTCACTCCCCTTGACATATACATCAAGGAGGTTGTTTTGATGACCATGACACGTCTACGCTCTACCGGTATATAACCTGATGTAGGATCCGGTAAACTGAGACGTAACTTGTGGCATAAGGCCATCAGGGTGGTCCCACTGCTGCAGGCCAATACGGACTCGATTCCACCGCAATATGCCTTCAACAGGCCCTACAAGATAATCTTCAAAAACAACGCACAAGATCCATTGGAAGGAGGCGCAATCCGCATCTTCACACATGGGTGTAAATCCAATGTGGGCTCAGGATGTGGAATTTTTTCCAGATCCCTGAATCTAAATATAAAATGGGCAATGGGCTGCAATGCAAGTGTTGCTCAAACAGGGTTCACTGCTATCTGCATTGCTGTAAAAGAGATTACCAAAAGGAAAACCTCAGGTAATAATGTAAACATCCTTACGGACAGTAGGCAAACACTACTAGACCTGAACAGACCACGCATTACATCAGGCCTAGTACTAGAATGTCACATGGTCTTAATCGAAGCCTGTAACAACAACACGGTCACTTTAGGCTGGATCAAGGGCCATGAGAAATCGAAAGGAAACCGTATTGCAGACTCGCTAGCCAGAAAGACAGCCTCCCACAAACTTTTGGGACCTGGCACTTTCATTGGTCTATCGGCCTCAGCGACGGCCGACCTATTAAAGGAACACGCCCTTAATAAGTTTAAGGGTGGATGGGACGACGCAGAAGGCTGCAGGCTTGCAAAGTAGCCAACAAATACGTGACTATGAACAGGCGGAACCTACGAACAGCCACGGGTATTCTGACTGGTCACTGTCACCTACGAAAACACCTCCACAGACTGGGTCTCTCTGACACCCCACTTTGTAGAGGATGTGAGCAAGAAGAGCACTTTCTTTGTGAATGTCAGATACCCTCTCATCTTAGGTTTCATGTATTCGGCGAGCACAGGCTAACACACGCCAGTATGAGGGAACTTAATTCAGGCGACGTTATCGCCTACTTCAGAGAAGTAGGCTGGATGACGAGCTAGAATGAAGTTTTGAACCTCAGAAGTATGCACAATGGGTCAATTGTGGCCTAAGTGCTGTGGGGTCTACCCACCCTTCCAACTTTTACAGATACAGAATATAATCAATAAAAGATCTCAATATCTCGTATTCTGTACCCAGGTGTAAGTGTGTATGTCTTTATTCTACAAAAAACCGTTTGTTCTTCAGATATTCCATAGCGTTTCGAAATATTAAGCAACATATGGAAGAAGAGAAACGATATCTCAATAAGCACACGTTTAGTGATGGGGAAGACGTCTACGTATGTACAAATCTAAAAAAGGAATGGTCACCGGCAAAGAATACTAACGCACGAATAAATATTCATACAAAGTTATTATGGATTTGGGGTGGAGAGATGACAACATGCTGATATTATACGACAACTCTATGCCAGTTATCCTTCAAGTAATAATCACTCTCCTCAGTTAAAGGTGCCAAAAGCTCTGCAAATACCTGTTCCTTCCAGTATGGTCGAAACGAAAAGGATAACTGCTCCAGTTACATCCGATACAGCAATACCAGAGATAGTATCCCCTACCGATCCCTCGACCCGAGGTAGCATCTCCTGCCAATGTCTTGTCCCGATAGAGCATTGTCTACAATATGCTATGGGGAGCAAATTCTTGAAAAGAAGAACACACTACCCGTTATTCCAGTAGTACCAGCAGAACTACTCCGGAGCACAAGGGAGCGCCAAAACTGAAAAAAGTTTTCGAATAAAAAATATGTATTGTCAAACGGGAGGAATGTAATATTGGTAGCATTGAGATCTGTCATATAATGTAATATCAAAAAATAATGTCAATCGTGTGGTCAATCTAGATTTACTACTTACTGATCGTTCACAATTTAATTATATATTCGTGTTTTAATGTAGTGTATTATTGACAAAAACATAACATATGTATATTATCTAATAACATCTATATGAATGACTTCATTAAATTCACGTCTGTTGGTGTTATTTTGCATTTCAGTACTGTCTATCACTAAAATAGTTGCGTTTTTCTTCAAATAAGTGGTTGCACATATCTGGAACTATTTGGTTTTATCCTATGTATTGTTTTGTATGGTGTGATGCAATCTTGGTATTTTTTACATAAATAATGTACTTAATACCATCGCAATTGTTTTAAAAACATTCGGTTTGTTACGTTAAAACAACTATTTTACAAAATTTACGGCGGGCTTTTTATGCAATTATGATAAACAGAATATATTTCACCGAAAACGGATGCAGCCATTTCATTTGTAAATCTACCATAAATTACATTCCAGTAATGTATTATGATTTTTGCATTGAAACCAACACAGGACAGTATCAGTAGATTCAAGACCAATGAAAATGTATTTATACATTTATCAATAAATCTTTATAATTATTTCATTGAACATTCAGTACAATTTGTGAATATGCACAGACCAACTGTCATAAAGAACTTGTTTCATGTCATCCAGACACTGAACATATGCTCACTTCATCTGAAGATGTGATAACAAGGTAATAAAGTAGGAAACAGGACAGGTGTGGACCAATAACTACGTACCAGACTAGAGATTACTAGATTTAGTTTCACATTGAATATATTCATTTATGAAAATTGTTGGAATATTATATGATTCTTATAACAAATCAATTTATTGAGGATGTGAGTGGTCTAAAGATGTCCAGAAATACAGGAATCAGGAATGTAATAAACATATTTCTATGATAGTTGTAAGTATTTGGAGAACTATAAAACACGTCGATAAATTACAAATGATGTATTCAAGTCTCTTTATATCTGCAAATCAGATATAGTATTTTCATAATTATGGTTGGTTAGGATAATTTTTCGTATATTCTCCTAGAGGGAATATTATAGAAAATGTATATATACGATCCAGCTTCTAAAAATTCGATTTGAATAAAAATTAGTTTTCATTAACTTGAATAAAATATTATTGATTTATTAGGAACCCATTTCCAAACAAAAATGTTTTCAGGTCCAAAGCTACATTTCAATAAGAAGGTACATTATTTCAATAAAAGTAATCACGGAAACGCTATGAAAGAAACATTCTGTATATGAAGAACTAGTGAATAAATAATTACTTATTTTGAGTAGTAAGTTGACGAATATTGTCAAGTTTTCAAACTAATTATAATAAAAATGATCGATGAACATCTGTATATAGGGTGACTTAAAAAGTAACCTTATGATTTTCTTAATTTTGTTAAATGGTTCCTCTTATATTAAGTCATCTTAAAAAATTGAATTTGGTATGTCCTTTCATTTTTGGCAATGCCTTTACCGAAATACATTATTTTCCGAAATATTTTTGGACAGAAAGGAATCAGGTGCAAAGTCGTCCAAGTGCTACGTAAGTTTGTTCATTTGCTTCGCCACGAAAGCGATACATTAAGAGCCTGTATCAAACTGGAGTACAGAGTATATTGGCTTTTCGCAGATACGTTACGCGCGGGGGACGCCCTATTCATGTGTATTCGGACAACGGCTAAAACTTTGTAGGCGCGGATCGCGAATTATTCAGTAAATTCCATCTTCGTGTTCCAAAGAAAATATACAATGGGACTTCATTCCGATTTCATCCCTCTTACCTCCTCCCAATTTCTGGTCGTCGTTACATTATCCAGATTTGACGTATTTCCCAAAAAACAGATTCTGACGCTATCAGCATATCCAATAGATTAAGCAATATTTTTGGTCAATATGGCGTAGTGAATATGTTAACAAGTTGCTGGCGCAGTCAGTAGGATTTTCCGGAAAATTACACGAGTTTCGCGAGTAGTTTGTTCGTTTCTATGATTAACCGGAAAAACCGAACCGAACAAAAGCCTAGATTCGAAGATATATCGGGTCAAAAGTATTAGTTACTACAAGAACTGTGAAAGTGTTCCAAAGAAGAAGAAAAACGAAAAAGTCCAAGTCCTGGGTGAAGAAAAAAATCGTCCGATCCTATAGGCAGTAGATGTAAGAAGTAAGAAAATTATGAAAATCGTAATTTTTGCGTAAGTGCTAATCCTTTTTAAACATTTATTCCTCATATATATTTTTTTTATAATAGTATTTATAATCGAGAAAAATAAAATAAAATAATAAGAAATAATTCATATACACTAAAGAAATATAAGTTAACAAAGTTTTATTATTTCATGACAGAAGATTATAGAGATCTTAATTTGAGTAGTCTTTTCGAAGTAATAAATTCAATATAATCAGAAATGGCTCAGCCCAATTACCAATTATTAAAGTTATACTTAGATTCAATTCCACCATACGATGGTAATCCACATACTCTTACTATATTTTTAGGTAATTGTGAAAGTTTAATTAATACTTTTGCAAGTCAAACAGATAATGCTTTGAATAATTTTTTGTTAAGAGCGATTTTAGGCAAATTGACAGGTAGAGCACAAATACTAATAGGTTCACGAATTGAGCTAACTACCTGGCAATTAGTAAAAGCCGCGCTTAACCTCAGTTTTGGTGATCAGAGAGACATAGATTGTTTGATACAAGACTTAATAGCGTTAAGACCTTCGAAAAATGAAGCACCGTATACATTTGGCATGCGTTGTCAAGACGCACGGAGCTTAATCGTTTCCAAATTAAATTCTTTAAATTTACTTGCAGACGAGAGAACAGTGAGATTAAAAAGTTATGATGATTTATCGCTAAAACCGTTTATTAGACGTTTACCGTTTTTAATTCAAACAAATGTTAGGTTAAGAAATCCAGACAGTTTGGAAAAAGCAGTTTGGTTATAGAGGAAGAAAATTTTCTTTACTCAACCCAGAGATCAAATAATTTAAATACTCAAAATAATTTTAATCCATCATCTAGATTCACTCCTGCGAGAAATAATTCAAACTTTGCTTATACAAACTCAAACATAAATTCAAATTTCAATCAACGCACATTTCCTTCGCAACCACGTCCGAATTTTCAATCAAATTTCTCACAGTCTCCAATAATGTTTCAAAACTCGATACCACGTCAGTCTCATCCTTCGTCTCTATTTAGACCACAAAATACGTTTACTAACAACTCCTTCAATAGAAATCCCAATAATCATTTTGTACCACAACGTCAACATAATTTCCAAAAATTTTATAATAATTCTACAATCCAACAAAGAAATCATAACCAATCCTTTAATCGTCCTTCTTTTCAAAACCAATATAAACCCGAACCGATGGACACGTCATCAGCAAATCCTTCCTTAAAATCAAAACCCCAACCAAAATTCACCGCCAATGAATTATTTAACCAAGAGGTTAACCAAGTTCAATTTGAAAATCCATTCGAACCAGATCAACTTGATTATTCTAATTATCAACATTTACACCCAGATGATTCCCCAGAAACTCAATACCCCTATCATGATAACAATTATCAAGAAAACAATGTTAATGCTTATAAACAAGAAACATGTGCGAATATAGGGAAAAACGATGATGTAAATTTTTGTCTGGCGTCGACCTCCGACGGTCGGAGATAATACAAGAAAATGCATTAAAAGCAAATCTGCCGTATATTATAATTCCTGAAATAAATGCTAGATTCTTGATAGACACCGGTAGTACAAAAAGTTTAATAAACCCTGATTTAGCACATAAGTATTATAAAAAATTTATTTTCAAGGAGAAATTTAATATACAAACGGCGCATAATATTTCTTTTCACGACGAAGTAGCTAATATACCAGTTTTTAGTATTTCTAATGTAAAACAATATCATAAATTTTATCTTTTTAAGTTTAGCGAGAATTTTGAAGGAATAATAGGAGTAGATTTACTTGAACAATTAAAAGCGACTATAATTGTTAACACAAGAGAGATGTCTACCCCTTACGTTACTGTACCTATTATTTTCCAGCCAAATAATAATAATAAACAATATCAATCAATGAAAAATTATCGTATCGTTATACCAGGTAGAATACAACAGGTTGTAAAAGTACCTGTCACCCAAAGCAATGGGATAGGTATTTTAGAATACCAAAATTTTGGTAATGGTATTGAAATGCCCAAAGCTTTAGTCAACGTTCGTAATAATTATGCTATAACTACTATTACTAATGTCAATGAAAATTCTGTGAAGTTAGAAATTTCAGAACCATTTGATATAGAACCAATAGATTTAGTCCACGTTAACTGTATAGAAAAAATGGAAACTGATGAAATAATATCCGAACATTATGATAGATTGCTTAAAAATAATTTAAAAAATACAAGACTTGATCATTGTAACGCGGAAGAGAAAAACGCTATTAAAAACTTACTTTTTGAATATAGGGATATATTTTATTGCGAGAGTACTCCTTTAACTTTTACAAATCAGATAAAACATAAAATCAAACTAAAAAACGAATCTCCAGTTTATACGAAGTCATATCGCTTTCCTGAAGTTCATAAAGACGAAGCTAGGTCACAAATTTCTAAATTGTTAGAGCAAGGTATAATACAGGATAGTAATTGCCATTTTCGAGTCCAATTTGGATTGTGCCCAAGGCCTTTAATCCCGCCACTGGCAAACGCTCTTGGAGAATGGTAATTGATTATCGGAAGCTAAATGAGCAAACAGTAGATGATAAGTATCCAATACCTCTCATTACAGATATTTTAGATAAATTAGGTAAAGCAAATTATTTTTCCACTATAGATCTTTGTTCAGGTTTTCATCAAATTCAAGTATGTGACGAAGATGTAGAAAAAACTGCCTTCAGCACGGAAGAAGGGCATTACGAATTTATAAGAATGCCCTTCAGTTTGAAAAGTGCTCCTTCCACCTTTCAAAGAATAATGAATTCAGTTTTAAGAGGTTTACAAAATCAAATTTGTGTTGTTTATCTTGATGATATATTAATATATAGTACATCAATACAAGAAAATATAGAACGTTTAAAAAAGGTATTTGAAAGACTTAGGCAAAGTAATTCAAAAGTACAATTAAATAAGTCGGAATTTTTGCAAAAATCTGTTAAATATTTAGGTCACGTTATTACTCCGGATGGTGTCAAACCCAACCCTGAAAAAATTTCTGCAATTAAAAACTTCCCAATACCTCGACCTACGAAAGATATTGAAAGCTTTTTAGGACTTCTTGGTTATTACAGGCGTTTTATTCGAGTCTTTGCAAAAATAACTAAGCCGCTTACCAAATGTCTTAAGAAAGGAGCTCAAATCAAACATAACGACGAATTTATTAATTGTTTTAACGCTTGCAAGGAAATACTTACTAATGACCCTGTACTCGTATACCCAGATTTTAATAAACCCTTTGTGCTAACTACTGATGCAAGCAATTTCGCTATCGGAGCTATTTTGTCACAAGGTGACGTCCCCCGTGACCGACCAGTGGCATACGCCTCTAGAACACTTAATGAAACTGAAACCCGGTACTCTACTATCGAAAAAGAACTTTTAGCAATAGTATGGGCATGCAAACATTCCCGCCCTTATTTGTATGGCCGCCCTTTTCTGATCTACACAGATCACAAGCCTTTAACTTGGCTCTTTAGTCTTAAGGAGCCTAACTCAAAATTAGTTCGATGGCGCCTGCGTCTCGAAGAGTACAACTACAAAATTATATATAAAAAAGGTAAAGTCAATGCCAACGCGGACTGTCTATCGCGTGGTAAAAATTTCTACTTTCATATGTCAATTTTTGGGTTTTTTTGCAAATATTTACTATGAACATCCCTTCACACCTTTTACAGGGTGCCGTCAATTTTTGTTTATTTAGAACTATGTACAGATGTGCTACAAATATTATATTACTCTAGTGGAATTCGTCTCCAATATCCACAATTTTATAACACCTATTTACATTTTTACATTTGTTGCGTTCAATGTATTCAGTCAAACCACCTACAAACAAACACTATAATGAAAAATATGTTTTAGATGTACATGGATCATCAACAGTAAAATAATGATGTGCATCTACAAATGATTCTTAAAAATCACTTTCTATATCAACTTCATCATCCTCGCTATCTCCGTCTTCGGCCAAATTAATAATAATATTATCTACAATAGTATCTAAAAGTGGTTCATTGTTCATAAATTCATCTTCAATCTTATTATCATTTAACACATCTAACTTTCCAATTATTTGCAAAAAATGTGTCAAAAAATTCATTACAGAATTCTTTAACCTTTGTAGAATTGAAGGTAACATTTCGTTTGGCCACATATTCTTTCAAGTGCCGCCCAAAACGATCGGATTTAAGTCTGGTTGATAAGGGTGTAGCCTTAAAACTTGCAATGCATGTCGAATGAACAATTCATCAATTTTATATAAGTTTTTTATTGCGGTTTGTACATTTTTGCAACGTTATAAAGATACGGTTTTAACATTTGTTCACTGTAATATTGGTTTCTTTCAGAAAGCCAGTTTTTTAATTGTTGTTTAGCCCAAGCAGTCGTAGTTAATTTTTCATTTATAACATTGTGATATGGGGCGTTATCAATTACCACAACAGCGTTTTTTGGTAGGTTTGGAATAAATTTTTCTTGTACCCACTTCTCATAATGTTCGTACGCCATTTCATTATGATAATCTCCTGTTTTTGACTGGGAGTTCCACATAATACCAGCATTAGGTACAAAACCATTTTCGCTTCCTGCATGCACAATGATGAGCCTATTACTTTTGAAACGGGTTTTCTTAATCCTTCGTTACTCTTGTCGCTTCATTCTTTAAGGTGCGTGTGACATGAATGAATGTATGTTTCATCCATATAAATGATAGGTTTGTTCTGTTCTCTGCACTTTTTTATGTTTATTGAATATAGTAGGCGTAAATGTCTGATTTCGTGACGTTCCAACCAAAACCCAAAGAATGTATTTGTTTCCGCACAGATTGGCGAGTTCCTGCGACGCCATAACTATCTGCGAAGGTTTGGTGTACATTTCTTAACGTTGGTACTTTTTTATAGGATATGTGATAATTTATTATGCACCTTCTGAGCACAGTTTTGTCGAATTGATCCATACGGATACTGGACGTTCTTTGTTTTTTAGTAGGCACATCAATGTCAGCCTTACTTCCTGCCAGAGCTTCATTTTTAATACGGAAAAGCGTTCTTTGGCTAACTTTCGTAGCAGCAGAAACTCGTTCAATGACCTGACCTGACAATAAAATGAGTCGATATAAATGTTGTATTAAAAGTTTTACTCAAGTGTATTTTTATACACATAAAATGAGGAAGTAGTGAAACTTATTTTCAGTGACCGTTCTTTGAAATTAAAAATTTTTGTCGTGGTTTTCGGCTATTTAATCCTTACAGTGCCATATCCGTGATTGGACGTAGGCGACCTCTCACTTCTACCTGTGTTGTGCTCTCCAGTTACCACAGATAGAAGGGACCTACAGTTTAACGACGGATCCGAACGGCCATTTAATAGAAGTATTAAATTCAAAAATACTATATTACGTTCCAGTTCATTAGTTGCTTTAAACGATCTTTAGATTTCAGTTCAGACATATTTACAAAATGACCAAACCGCAATTGTAACTGAAATCGGAAGATGGTTCAAAACAAATAATAAAACCGAAACGTAATAGAGATAGGTATGAAATGAGTATAATAGTTATAATTATAAGCTAAAAAACCTATTACATTTAAGTAGGAATCTTACACAAAATAAACATGTGCCCTTTTATTCTGTAGACTGAAACAGAATAGTTATTTATGCAACTATTGCATAAAGTGGTGCTTTTTATCTCGAATGGAAAAATTGGCGCATGAGCCGCAGGCATGCAAAACCCAAAAAAGTCTCATTTAGGTTACTCTAAATGAACTAAAAATGGCGACGATTTGTTTGTAATGATGACATAACGGTGCATAAAATTGACACAAGAGTGCATAAAATACTTTGTCTCACCATAAAGTCACTTTTTAAATCGTTTATCAAATAAATATTCTATGTACGAAAATTTACTATCGTGTGTAAATTTGTTAAATAATTACTTTGGTTTAAAAATTTTATTGCAATAATTAAAACTTACCTTTGTTAATGGAATTGTTGACTTGCCATTGTTTGCCTCTTCGGTCATGAAATTTCAAACGTTCATAATTATTTCACGACACTGCTCACTCAACTTTTTATGAACAACTTCACTTTCTAGAGTCGCCATAACAAGCTAGTATTGCACAACCCCG
Organism: Galeruca laticollis; assembly: GCA_963921935.1. Classification (NCBI taxonomy): domain Eukaryota; kingdom Metazoa; phylum Arthropoda; class Insecta; order Coleoptera; family Chrysomelidae; genus Galeruca; species Galeruca laticollis. The sequence continues at coordinate 120,380,356 of OY998180.1, forward strand.
GTAATCACACTTTTCTCTTAACTGCACTGTCGAAACGAAGCTTACGAATTCTGCCAGCGATGTGAGCTCTTGCAATCCGCATAAGTCTTTGCTACGGCGCATCGGACGTTGCCAAACTTCCGACTGCCAAAATTAATTTGCCAACCTGTACTTGCGTTACTACACAATGATAAGATATCCTTGATTAATGTCTGTTGGTGATTATCAGTCTATATTCATAGTTCAATGTCCACCTAATTATTGTTATACAAATAATAACTAACTCACGGAAGTGACCATGAAACTATGACTCGTCTAAACCAAACTCACATCGGATTTTTATATATAATTTAATAAATTAAATACAATGTAACAATAATGAATTATTACAACGTTAATATGCAAATCGCAGGTGGCATTAGTTAGGTATGACCTTAGGACTGGGAAGATTTTGTCAGAAAGTATCTGTTTTTGTTTGTATAGTAACCATTCCTCATCAAACAGATCATGCTTATTTGAAAAAGCAGGAACTCTTAATTTCTTCTCTGTTTTAAGGAATCCTGAGATATTGCTGGACACTTTATGTTAAGTAGAATTGATGTTTAGGTATGAGTTGTTCCATAGGTAATTCATCCACTCTTATGAGCATATTGCCAAGAAGAGATGGAGGACGAGCCCCAATTAACATAGTTAATTTGCACACAAAACAAACAGACAAGCTTGTAGAATTTTTCTTTAGTATATAACAAATATCAAATTTACATAAGTATGGCACATTCTTATTTTGCGAGAAGTCAATTTTTCGTGGAATCTGCTCTAGAAACATGGGTGCATGTGTGCTAATTTAGATCAAGTATATGGCCAGCTTGATATTTTCAATCGCTCTGTCCGAAATTGAATCTTTTGTCTTAGCTGATTAAATATTCAAATTGCTTATATTTATATGAATGTATTGTATATTTTATAATTGTATTCCTGTTCTATAATTGGGTGGGAAAACCTGTTGATCAGTGTGAAATAAAATAAAATTAGGGTTATAAAAAGGGCATGAAGCTGTATCAAAACATAATTTACATGCAAATGGTAGAATCGTGATCGAAACGGGGTTGAATTTCAAACGCCATTCTACACACATTTAGCAAACACAAAGCCGTGTCAAAAGCCCAGTATTTAATCAGCTGTTAACTTATCCATATCTCTTGGTAAATGGAAGTTCTATATCCTGCTAATAGTTTGAAACTGTCCTCGATAGCAGAGTTAGGTATTGGAAGAATCTTATATAACATTCATTACATTTATTCTACACGAAAAAGTGTTTATTGTATGTATCGAGTGGGCCAATAAACCAAGTTTTTAGTTAAAATCCTAGAGGACAATCTGTGTGAAGTATTTTTTTTAAATATATAAGGGAAAGTGGGGATGTTTTTATTAATAATTGCGTATAACTTTGGTTTGAATTAGGCCATTTTCACTAAACGAGCAAAAGAGTGTATGTTTCTAACTAATTACCAAAATTTATTATTCATAATATGTATATATAAATACCGAATTACACCATATATAATCCGAATTTACTTCTGATGTTATCAAAATGACAATAATGCCATTACATATATTTTGAAGCATAATAGGTAGTTGCTTATAACATTATGAAGTGAACAGTTATATTGTGACTTGTTTTGTTTTCATATTCTAATAGAAACCAGCTACGCGCCATTCCATTCTATCATAAAAACTATTTCTTCCCCATGCTTTAGATTGCATCTTTACAATGTTGATTTCCACCAAGTTACATGGAAGGGATTTCGATTCAAAGCTTCCAATTCGAGAATATCAACCGCATATCATGTCAAAGCGTGGGAGGTATCAATCTGCCGAATATGCATCATGGAGCAAAGAAGATCCGCATTGTATGGAGGATGAAATTTCTGAATGGCTATAGGTATTTGAAATTTCCAGAAAACAAGTTGCTCATTATCTTGGAATATGTTTCTGTACAAACAAGAAGAGATATATTATTAAATTTCAGTGGAAATATCTTTTATAGGTCAATATATTTGTTTTATCTTCCCCTTAGATACTTATCAACATAAAGTTACAATATAGGTAAGGTAATACAGTTACGTACATTGCTGTTACTGTATAATTTTGTTCCATTGCTGCACCAGTACGTCGCAAAGATCTGTAGAATTTATAAGGTCGGCCCAGGTCTTCGTAAACATTTCCCAATGTCATCTCAAACATAGAAGATTAGATTAGATTTTAACGGGGTTACAGTGCACTGAAACCTAAGGTTTATTGTGCCCCACTATCAAAGCTGTTCTCGCTACTAATACAGCTCGCCTTCCAGTTCCAGGGTTCTAATGAACTCTAGTATTTGGAACGGCTTCAACGAGGCTATATCCTCACTCTTACAAGTTTCTTGTCCGAAGCATTTCTTGCGTTGGCTTGCAATGGCGAGGCATTCCAGAACTAGGTGATCCAGAGTTTCATCCTCCTCCCCACAGAATCAACACTCGTCAGTTTCTGCTAGACCTATTCTCATTAGGTGCTTCCTAAGGCGGCAGTGTCCTGTAAGAAAGCCCGTGAGGAGATGTAGCTTATTTTTACTGAGGTCCAAATATTTGGACCTAGCAGTGTCAAAGTTCCGCAGGAACTTTTTGGAATGTTCCAACCCGGGAAGGCACCGCCAGAGTGCTTCTCTTTCGGTTTCCTCCTTCTTCCGAAACTCTTTCTTATAGGAGCATTTTCCTACACCACAGAAAGGCTCCGGGCCAATAAAGGGCGTGTCCTGGCAAGTGTATTGGCCTCTTCATTTCCCGTGATTCCCGAGTGGCCAGGAACCCAGACTAGAGAGACCCTGTTATTCTTCGGCACTCAGTAGATAGTGGGACACTAGGCGACCGTTTTAGGAGGGGGGTGTGACGTCACAGGCCACGCCCTCTGACGTAGCTGTCATATGTCATATGTCACATGTGTCATCTGTTAAATGTGTCATCTGTCATCTGTCACATGTGTAATCTGTCAAATGTGTCATCTGTCATCTGTCAAATGTGTCAACAGTCATGTGTTCTGTACCATATGTCATAAGGGTCGTGTCATCTGTCAACAGTCATATCCATCTTATGTTCTGTGTCGACTCTCATGTGTTCCATGACGATGTGTCGTATGTGTCATCTGTCAATCCCGCCACGTGTGCCAACTGTCAAATGTGTCGTATGCCCCATCTGTTCTGTGATTTCATGTGCTCCATGATTTGTCTATGTGCCGTATGTGCGTTCCGTCGTATGTGTCATCCGTCAAATCCTTGCCATATATCGTCGTCAACCTACATTATCCACCAGTTGTCGGTAATACAGTTACCTTGTCTTGCCATCTGTCGTCGTCGTCATAAAGATGCCATAACGGCACTAACATATATCTATCTGTTATCCACCGGGGTGCCAAAACGGCCGTGGGTGGCAACTGCGCATGTTTTCCGTTACAGACAGGCCGTAAAAGACACATTTCAACGTTCTGCGCAGGTCCTAAAGGCATTTGCCCATATCTCTGCTATTATTGGTCGGATTGAAGTCGAATAAACGCCATTATGATTGTTAGATTATTATCGTATAGAGGATGTGCAAAAGAGATGCCATTAGGGCACTAACGTATATCTCTGCGATTATTGGTCGGATTGAAGTCAAATAAACGCTAACCAGAGACAACGACAACGACAATGACAACGACAACGAATAATAGAACAGCAAACACATAACCAGGGTCTATACCAACTTAGAAAAAGAAGAAGACTGTCTTACATTACTGGAGGGAAGCAAACTTACTCCATTATTCTCTAACTCTTTTGCTAAAATGTGGACAAAGTTGACCGAGAGTCTGTCGTTGATACAGTCAAAGTCTTCGGCAACAAAAAGGTTCATAATTATAAAAACAAGAGGTAGGTATCATCAGTATAGTATTGATATTCGTGAGGGTAACAGCCAACAATGTCTGCAGAATGTTCTTTAAATGAACTGAGTAATAAATTTATAAATAAATTTAAGGTGTATATGGCTACTTACCAGTTAAAATTTGTAAAACTTGATAATAAATATGGAGGAGGAGGATCTTTAGAAAAGGACAGAAACTCGTTACGAACAATACTAGAAAAAACATTAACAACTGTAAAAGAACAAGCAAATTACTTAAAAGGTGATAAAATTAGAATTGTTGCTCTGAACCCTAAGTTCAATAACCCTATTTCTACGAAAACAGCTACAAATATTAATTTTGAAAATTTACTGGACCATATTGAAGACGTTGTTTCCTCAGATCAAAACGTAGACATACACGGTACAACTTTTGACATACAAATATTTAAAATGAACTAAGTGTATAAGAAACTATTTGCGGAAGGGTGTTTCATCGTGATAATAAATAAATACCAGTATCTTTTGCACATTGATTAATAAAAAGAGTCATCTCATCACATTCAATAGGTATTGAGCGAATCTTTTCAACAGCCTTTTGACCACAAAACACTCTAATATTTTTATCCATTTTAACACCTCTTAACAAAACGTATAACACCAATAATAATACTAAGACAACAGCTGCATACAACAACATAAGCAAGTTATTTAAATTAATAATAAAAACTGAACAATTGATAAAAGAGCCGCAAACGAAGTCAATGTAGCAGGGGAAGCGGCTACCCGGCTACCCTGTATAAATTCAATCGATGTGAACGAAAGTAATAAAAGTTACATCATCCTGTTATAAAAAATAAGTCCGGTTGATGCAATCAAAGTAAGAGTCTTACGCAATAGATAAAATTATGTATGCAAATAATTATTCAATGTAATTGCATGCTCTTAAAGGTTACACATTTGAAAAATAAAAATATTAGATTCGATTTGTATATATATAAGATCAGTTTTGTCGTATGACATTCATTCTTCGTATCTATTTCTGAACTCATCAGTTTCCAATAAACAACAGGTAAGATATTTTCATTTATATAACTTGGAATGATCTAATCATAATATTATCATTAATTTCAGTGTAATGGATTTAAAAACTATAAATTCTTCTTCACTTCTAGAAAGAGATACGAAGCTTATAACAAAAATTTACGATATAATATTGGGTGAACCTAAGAAAATTATTTCAGCGAAATTAGTACAAAGCAAATTTGGAGAAACAGTATTGTTTGAGCTGGAAAAAGAAATAATACTCCTTCCGCAGAGGGTAACAAAGACGTACAAACCCTATATCAACTATTTTGAAGACGGAAAATACGCATTCATATTTAGAGGGGCAGTGGAAGTTGGTGAACCTCATCCAGCAACATCATTCCAAATTATAGAAATTTAGTTGGTGAGTTATATAATATTATGCACAAATACCGCAGTACATTATCTAAAATTGATGACGAAGAATCATTCTGGAGGTGACTTAAACCATTGACAAAATGTGCATGTGAACATATGTGAAAAAATCAATAAATTATACATTTTAACATATATTGTATTAGTATAAATATTATTGTACCTAGTTTGCAGAATGAATGATCTATTTGATCCACCTATGTGTAGAATTTTTGAAACAATAGTTTGTTTAGTTTGTAGAAAAATGTTACTTAAAACTTTTAAACTTGAAAAAACTAGGAGTTGTGAACAAAAATTAATAATTGGTCTGTGTACAGCTGAATGTAATCAAACAAAACCAATGAGAAAATTTCCAGAATATATAGATAATTGGTTACAAGAATTAGACCCGTTAGAGGAAAGAGACTTATACAAATATTTATTACCTCGACGACGTGATCAGATCTAATATTAGAATAAAATCATTATTAGACCGTCAGTCTTACAACGTCATCAGAAGAAGAACGTAGCTTAAATATAGAAAAGAATAACTTTCTTGAAATTGAACTTTATTATTTCGGTTGCTATTTCAAATAATATGCTGTACACAAATGTACCAGAAGATGTGAAACATGTTGCAATATGTTTTGATATGAAAAATATGAAAGAAGACTGTAATCGAACAACATGGAATTTGTTAAGTATAACAAAAACAAATAATGGTCACCTCTCTGCATATCATATTGAAATTCCAGAGACGAATTTATCATATTTCAGTTACAAATTAAAACTAATATTTAACGACAATTCTGAAGGTGATCGAACCAAATGGCAGAAAGTGATTTTAGATGATATTTCCGTGTATAATTCAAACATAGTCGAAAAAGTGAATAAATTGTACATTTTAACATATATTGTATTAATATTATTAGTGATTATTATTATATATAACTTACTTAAAATATTTCAGGTAATAATACAATATAAATTTTACTCAACGGTTTATAGTACATGAATTAAAAAACAAGTTAATTAAATAATATTCTTTTATTTATCATGTAATATGAAATGTTTATATACCGTAAAAACATTTTGGTGTCAAGGCTGCTAATTCTGGATTTTTATCAAATTCATATACAGGTGTGGTGGAATATTTGTCGGTAATGTTTATAATTAACATTCCAATGAATATTATGATGATGATGATTTTTCATATTTTATATCCTTCAATTTAGAGTACTCAATACTTAGTTGCAGTATGTCTCTCGCAGAATATAGACATCGAATTGAGGAAAATCTAATAAAAATAAATCAATTTAATAAGGACGTTACTTTTTATGAAGATAAAAGAAAGGTTATGAAGCAAATTGAAAACCTATGTCTAGCTGACTCAAGTCAAAGAATATGGGATAAGCTTACGATAAATTGGATACCTGAAGAATTGAAAAACGGGGAACAACAACAGGAGATTGCAAGTGCCTTAGATCACATATTTTGGCGTCAGACACCACAAACGACAACATATCCATTGAACCGAATAAAGCCTACAAGTGTTCAATATGACCAACATGAAAGATGACACGTATAACATTAATACCAATATTTGTTATTTTAAAATTGTTAAAATTAAACAAGCAAATGTAATATAATTTATAATCGATAAATAGATATAAGGTAAATACAAGGTGTTCTAATAAAAAAAAAATGTCATTCATTTCAAAAATCAATTTATTATTATTAATATATAATATTTACAAAGGTAATACACTATTGAAAAACCAGCGTCGGAGATGTTCTACGTTTCTTTGTGTGCAGGAGTACAGTCCAGTGGCGTGACAGGGATTTTGATCACGTTCAAAGTTTCCACTATCGCATGATGTACCGTCAAACTTGCAAACATCAATAATATGTGGAAACACATTGAATATATGGCATTTCTTTAGTAGAAATTCTGCAGCATACAATAGCTTATTTTCCAATATATCATCTAATTTGGAGTACTCGATGTCACCCGAAGAGTATCGAATACCATGCACATTCTTCTCCAAGTATGACACAGTTTTCTTATCTTTGTTGCTCAACGTAGCAATTGATTGGGGTGGTAAAAATATGTAATGACTCTGTTTAAATCCAATTCCGATGGTAAGTTCCTTAGCAACAAACAGACCATTTATAACGAACCCCTGAATGTCTACGATTGCTATTCTCATGATGATGACTGTTTGAATACTGACTTACAGCAGCCAAACACACTTCAATTTAAAGTCTTGACTATTTCGGTGAGAGGGAAGTGCTCCATTATGCAGTCGTGAATTATGATACAATATACTTCAGTGTTTTCGGGAAAACCAATGTTTGCTTCAATGTCAAGTTTTACATCGACAGTAGAAGCCTTCATGCTTTCTTCTTGTTTCGAGCAATCGATAACAAACCAGGCGCGTTTCTTAAAAGGGGAATAATCCAAGAGAGGCCGCTTCTGTGTCGAATTCATATAGCTGGGATAAAATTCAGTATAGTTGAAATAGGCTTCATTGTAATCGTTTCTACTAAAGTCCAACTGCATTCTTTCATTGGGAAAATATTCGCCATTTAACGATAAACGTATACTTTGAATGTCTGCATTATCGAGCGGAGTGGGATCGGCTTTGCTGTTGTCACGTTTGTTGGTTTGAAAGAAAACAATAACATAACGAGGTCGTTCGACTGAGGTTGTAGTTTTAACAGCCCAAACTTCACGTTTAGCATTTTTGGTAATTGCAGGCAGTTCGTGTATCTCCCACTTTCTAAACGGAATAACTATAGGCAGATCCTTTTGAATGGCCTTCATAAGTTCCAACTTAATATCGTCATTAGGATAGATATGCCTGATTTTTAATTCAATGTCGGTAATTTTAATGTTAACAGTTGTATTATATGTCACTCCAGCAACAGTTTTTTCCGTGATATGAACACAGTCATTATCGTTTCGAGCTCGAACTAAACGTATTGTTTGTCGTACACACGTAATCATAGGATAGTCATTGTTGTTAGATAGAGATAAGCGTTTAAGCTACGAACACTGAAAATTAAATTCCTTACAATGAACTGGATTAATTTGCAATCTAACTAGAAAAGATAAAGATACAAATTTTAAGATAAAATTAAACCAACTATTAAGTAACATAGATAGATCATTTCTGTGTAGCTGTGCCAAAAGAGGTAAGAGTCAAATTTGCTATAACTATTATAGCAAGCTAAGATACTATACAATAAATGTCTGGTGGGACAATATTTAAATGTACAGAAGACGCACGATTTATGTCTGCTGCGACACAAGATAAGATAAGGTAAAGATAAATTTTCGACACGAGATAAAATAAGGTAAAGATTAAGATAAATCTCTGTGTGTCATTCTCTCTAACACACAAAAACCCAAGGTAAGATAAATTATTTCAATTTGTGTCATTTGACACAATTCAACTGAAAACGGTAAGATAAGATAATATTTTTCAGTATGTGTAACTACACATTTCAACTGAAAAGATAAGTCTACAAATTAGAAATATAATATGGAACATTCAAATTTTAGTGATACTAATTACCGTTCCAACATCACATAACTCTAATTCAGTAAACAAAAATAATATTAATTTCTTAAAACTTTCTAATTTCAAAAATATAATCTACAAGATAAACCTAGGTTACCAACAAATTAATTTAGCCAAGAGATTATTTTTAACTCTCTGCACAACACAGAAAAATCTACGGTAAAATTGCTTTTTCAGATAAGGTAAAAATGTGTTCATCTAACAAATGTTCATTCACTATCCGAAGATACTGAGTCAGGATTATTTTCATCATCGGTAGAGTCACTTGATTCATCAGTAGATAAGGTATATTCTTTTAGATCTTTAATATGCCATCGTCCTATATTTTTGCCATTACTATCTTTAAGTTCATAAATCAAGGGAGATATAACACGGTTAACAGTACAATGTATATATTTAGGCATACATTTTGCAGAAATAAATTGAGCTTTATCAGATTTCTGATAATTCTTTTTCCAAACATGATCACCTACATGAAATTTAATATCGCGTTTACGAAGATTATAACGGTTACTCGATTTTATGTAAGCCTTGTGTAATTTTTTTCTAACATCTTCGAAAATTTTTGGCATTTCTTGAGTATCCTGTAAACGGTGTATTTTATCAGCAATTGCAGGCTGATTATTTGCATTTTCTGCAATATTCCCAAAGAATGACCCTAATACAGGTACGTTTCTAGCAAACACAAGAAAAGATGGTGGAAATTCTGTGACTTCATGTTTAGACAAACGAATTGCCTGAGCTATTTTCTGTAATTCTACATCCCAAGTTCTATGATCAGAAAAACAATATGAACGTATTGCAGTAACAATAGATTTATTCACACGCTCAGTATGATTGGCTTGAGGAGTGTAATTTGCAGTGTACCAAATACTTTGGACATTGTACTTAGACATCAAATTTTTAAACAACTGACTTGTGAACTGTTTACCATTGTCTACAGCTACTATTTGAGGAACTCCAAAAATTAGAAAAACATTATTTTTAATAAATTTCACAATCACAGAAGAGGTAGCTTGTTTTAAAGGTTGAATTAAAACAAATTTAGAGAAGAAATCAACAATGACCAATGCACACGTATTTCCCTGGCGAGATCTAGGATATGGACCTATTAAATCACAGGAAATTAACTGGAAAGGAAACCCTATGTTACGATATTTACCCATGAGACCAGCTTGTGGCAAATTTGTGGGCTTACAGGCAGCACAAACTTTACAGCGCCTCACATATTTTTGTGCACTCTGTCTCATTTTGGGCCAATAATATAACTCTGAAATTCTTTCTAATGTTTCAAAAACACCGAAATGAGCTGCAGTAGGATCATCATGAAATTTAGATAACAATTCAAGTCTGTTTTCCGTTGGAACTACAATTTTCCAGTCAGTTAAATTGCAAATATTGGCATACTTGTTAAAGACATGCTTATATAGGATATTATTTTCCACCTTGAAATTAGGATAACTATCCGGATCGGATTGAACCTTATTTATCATAATTTTATACCAATTATCAGGTTTTAGTAAAGATAAATCTAATACATTTATTTCCGGCACCCTGGATAGAAAATCTGCAGGTACGGTACCCGTTGCTCTACGATGGACTATCGAAAAATTGTATTGTGAAAGTTGTAGAATCCACCTAGCTAATCGTGGTGATGGTTTCTTCATGTTATTTAACCAAACAAGAGAAGAGTGATCGGTGATGACAGTAAAATGTCGTCCCAGAAGATAATAACGAAAATGATCAATAGATAATAGGACTGCAAGGGCCTCTTATTCAGTAGTTGTGTATTTCTTTTGACATTTATTCAATTTTTTACTATAATAAGCTACTGGATGTTCCAACCCATCTTCTAACTGAAAAAGCACACTTCCAATACCTACATCACTTGCATCACACATTAGATAAAATGATTTGTCAAAATCAGGACTACAAAGTACAGGAGCGGTAGTTAAGACAGTTTTTATATCATCGAAAGCTTTTTGAGCTTCCGGTGTCCAACTTATTGGTTGATTTTTTTTTCTATTAGATAAAAGATCAGAAATGGGAGCAGATAAAGTAGAAAAATTATTTAAAAAACGACGATAATATGAAACAACACCTAAAAATCTACGCACCTCTGTAGTTGTCCTCGGTACAGGATAGTTAGTAATAGCTTTAGTTTTTTCACCGTCAATACTTAACCCGTTTTCATCCAAGGTATAACCTAAATAGCGAAGAGAAGGACGACAAAAATGACATTTATCAATATTTACCGTTAAATTAGCCTCTTTTAATTTCTCATAAACTTTAGACAAAATTTCAACATGTTTATCAAACTGTGATGTACAAACAATTATATCATCAAGATAATAAAAACAATATGGTTCTAAAGATGGACCTATTACCATATCCATTAATCGTGACATGGTAGCTGGACTTGAAATTAAACCAAATGGTGTACTTCTAAATTGAAATAGTCCTCTAGAACGAATTGCAAAAGCTGTTTTTGGACGAGACGACTTTTCTAAAGGTATTTGATAGAAAGCATGTTTTAAATCGATACTAGAAATATATCGTGTATCCCTTAGTTGACTAAGAATTACCTCGATATTTGGAATCATATACGAATCTGCTTTAGTTTGCTTGTTTAAAAATCTAGCATCAAGAAGTAACCTTATACTACCATCAGGTTTATGAGTTAAACAGATAGGAGAACAATAAGGAGATGTACTTGGTTCAATAACCCCTAATTTTAATAATGTATCTATCTCATTATTCACATGAACTTCCATAGCTTGAGGCAATGGATACTGTTTTATTTTAAATGGAGGAGAATTTCCTGTGTCGATAAAATGCTCTAAGATATGTGTCCTACCAATTTTATCCTCGGGGCTAATGCTTTTAAATTTTTCGATAACAACATCAAGTTTAATTTTTTCTTCATTTGTTAAAGTTGTGACGTCCTTAACCGTATTGATGACATTTAAAGATAAGGCATTTAAATTCATAGTAAATTTAGAAAAATCTATTTTAATATTGAATGTCTTTAAAAAATCCATTCCTAAGATAACTGTTTGAGTAACTGAAGGTAAAATATATAATTTTAAAATCCAAGATAACTTATTCACTGTGACATAAGTTTCTACAAAACCACCAACATCATGGTATGTACCATCAGCAGTCGAAACTTGAAACTGTTCGGTAATAGAAATAGGTATAGATAAATTCTTAAGAAACTCAAGACCTAGAGAACCCAAAACACTCAGATTACTTCCTGTATCAATCAAACAAGAGAATGTCTTCCCAAAAATAATAATATCCACATAAGGCCTGTTATCATTATCTTTTCGATATAACAAGTCTAAAAAGTAATTACTAGATAATTGAGTATTTATAGAATTCTGAAATTTATTTACTTTGCTTGGTTTGTAAAACGATCTTACTATATTTAACCAAGCTAACCAATCATTTTCATTGAAATGAGATAAGTTATTTTTATTTGAATTTTTAGATAGATTAGATAAGGAATAAATTTCACTTATTGGTTGCTGGTTGAAGGTGTTATTTCGGAAACTGTTCTTGACTTCGTTTGTATTTTTGAATTTTTTTGCTTTGGATGTGTGGATCCTGAAGGATTTTGAGGAGCGGTAGGTGTCACCAAAGCATTGACCTGACCGCTTGGTTCGTTTTTTGAACAATTTGGACATTTAGATTTTATTAATCCAGGATTTCCACATCCATAACAGAATACTTTTAAAGCGTATTTACATTGCGGATAAAAATGATTCTGTTCACCACAATTCCAGCAAACTTTATGTGAACTTACTGTAGACACTGTAGATAGATGCCTAGAATTATTATGATTCCTAGACCGATAAGATGAGGTAAAAGTATTATTTAACTGTGGTTCTAGATATATTTTAGGTTTGCTCGAACTAATACTTGAATTCTGAGAATTCTGTGAGTAGGTAAAAGATTCTTCCAACTTTTTACATTTATCGGTTAACTCTTCGATACTGGTAATATCTAATAAAGCTAGTGGTTGTACATAGTTAGAAAGCAAATTTCTCTTAATGATTCTAATTTTTGATGATTCATCCTGTTTTATTTCTAATCGATTAAACAGACTACACATAGAATTTATGTATAACGTAACTTTTTCATTAGTATTTTGTTTTCTATTTTTAATTTCATCCAATAAATCTTCCTGATAATTATATGGGAGAAAATCTGACTTTAATTTAGAAACTAACTCTGACCAATTTTGAAATTGACTTCTATTATTTAAATACCAATAAAATGCCTGATCAGTGAAGAGATCTGCAGCGGTAGAAAATAATTCGTTATCTGTTACACCTCGAGAAATCTTTAAACACTCTACACGTTCTAAAAATCCTGCCAAAGATTCATTTTCTGCAATTCCTGAGAAATGTATTCCCCATTTATATATAGGTACTGGCTTAGAAAAAGTAAAGCTTTGGTTCTGACCCACAGGAGTTGATTGAGCCTGAATAGTGCCCGGTAATCTACCATCAAGTTCACCCTCTAACAACAAAATCTGAGTAGCAAACTGTTTTTTCATTAATTCTTCCTCATCATTGTTACATGACAAACGAGACACCCGATTATTTGCATGAGCTAATCTACATGTTAATCTGAGATATTCATTGTCCCTATCTGATCCTACAAATTCTGAAATTTTTCTGCTCAAATCAGATAAAGTTAACTCTATACCGTTTACTTCACTATCAAAATTCAATTGACTATTCTCATATAAAATAGAACTGCGACCGGATGCTTCTTGAACTAAAATACCCCTCAACAATTTTCTACGCTCCGCTACTGTCGGTAATACTTCAACATTTCTATATGCCAATTCGTGTTCCAGCTCATGAGATGATAAATATTCGACCTTCAATTTATAAGGCAAAGACATTTTTAATTAAATTCAATAAAGTTCTCTTGGTAATTAAAGTTAAGTTAAAATTTTATACTCTAATGATAGAAAAAAATTTTGAAACAAATTCTCAACAAAATTAATTTACAATTTGAAGGTCACTGAAAGGTAACAAATGAATTGATATAAAAACTGAGTAATATATGAATCGTTAAGCTTCACACCAGTTATAAATATAATATAACATATATCATATAATATTTCAAACAACGAAAAAGATGTAAATATTTATTACACAGGACCTGTTTTATAAAAGCAGAAAGCATAAAATATAATTAAAAGTTAAACAGTGAACATTATATCAAAGATATTTCCCCCCTAATAGCAGGAAAAGAAATTTTCAAGTATTAAAATTTTTTACCAAAAAGAAATAGCAGATAACAACATGTAAAAGTTAATACACGTTGGAGCGCCAATGAAACAAAAGCCTCTTACTCTCAGGGTAAAAATTATTTAAATAATTGAAAGAATTAAAAGAGAGTAGGTTCGTTCCAAACTGACAAAGAGATTGGGGATAACGGAGCCAGTTCCCAGGGCTCCGTTATCTGAAAGAAGTTAATTAGAGAAAAAAAATGTGAAAAAGAAAGAGAAAGAGAGAGAGAGAAAAATTACAAAAACCAGTATAGTTACATCAATAGTAAGGGCGTCACTAACTTTGTTCCTAAACAAAATTAGAAAAAAATCAACCTCCTTAATCAGTCAACTCTTACCTGCTGTGCTCTGCTAGTTTTTAGACAATACTTATGCAAAAAAATTTGCTGAAGGCTATTTCTCAGGTCTTCCTGTATAATGAATAAAACAACAGACTACCAGTATGTATGAATATAATGAATGAAAAAATATTTGAACGTGTTACATAGTTTGACAATAATGGGTTAGTAAAAGTGTGTATGTGTGAAGAAAAAGAAAGTATAAATTAAAACTAAAACAAGCCGTACAAATATGAATGGTGAAGCCATACAATATAATTTTACTTATCTTGAAGTAGAAAGTCGAAGTCGATTCTCCATAAAATCTTCTTAGGTTAAATAATTCTCAGTATAATACATAGTTGAGTATCTAGATCATGAATTGGCTCTTATGGAAACACCATTTCTTGTGAGTCAATACAAATTGCCGACAAATCTTCATCTTAGTTCTTCCGTCGGGTGATTTTAGTTAAATTTACCGATATAATTAAATTATTCCTGGCGGTATCGCTACAAGAACACCAAGTGTGTTATAGATAGACCTTTTTTTAATTAACACGATATTTAGATATCTGTCCAGCGACATATATAAAACTGTTCTTATCAATTTTTTTACAGAAATACAATCTAGTTTAAGGATTTGTCCTGGACAAAAACCTTTATCAATTTAAGAAAATATTACACAAAAAAAATAAAACATACCAGTAATCCCTGCGAATTTGTTCTTAGAACAAGTTTTTTTAATAAATATACAGAATATTTAAAACTTTTATCAGGATTTCTGCGACTACCATTCTCTATTACAATCTCTCGTATAGTGCCGCATTCCGAATTTCTATTCAGGATTTTTTTCTGTGAGATATCTATACAGTTTATTCCACCAACATTTAAATAGTTGTTTAAAACATTGGCAAGGAAGGACGTGTGGTCTATTCCACCAATAAATTTAACATTCATCGTTGAATTATTTATTTAAAACTCTATTAGAAATGTTAACTGCTAAGTGAACGTTTCAAGGCTCCAGTGGTATTGTTACATTCGAAACGTATGCTAGATACTTTTATAATTTTGACGGGTAGATCTGAAGAGTGCCATCGTTTGGGTTCGAGAATTTTTGCCGAAAATCCTAATATGTTACCCAGACTGTTGGGTTGTTCAAACGAAATTCTATATTTACTGAAAATCATACATTGTAACGTATTATTATTAGGTTTTAGTGCAAATATTGATTCTGGTCTCAGTGAATTGCTGCCATCTAACTTGTCCAGTATAAACGATTCAATGTCAGCAATTTCGTAATATCCTGTGGGAAAATCAAAACTTTGCAGCTTGTTATTATCGTCATAGTAGTAAAACTTGCAATTGTCAATGTTTGGTATGCTATGGTATGAGTGAAAAGAACGCAGCGCTAATTCGTAGTCTTTCTCCGGATGTATTACAATAGGTGTAGGAGATTGGAAGATAAATACGTGATTTGTGCTATTAACTCTCAACAACTACGACATGATGACTGATGCAAGTCGAGGGTTGTAAGGTGCTTTAAATAATAATAAGAATACTCTACAATTGAGATTTATTCAATACACGTTGACATAGAAAACAAGATGCTTGAGAACTTGCAGGACCTTCGTAATGCGTTGTCCAATCAGAGCGATTATAGTGAACGAAGCACGGCAGACGAATTTGTAGCTCAAAATCTGC